>SKCR01049226.1:0-78781 GCA_019454045.1 Zanthoxylum bungeanum
GAAGGGCTGACTCGGTGGGACGTTCCCCGACCCCGAGCTGAAAAAGTCACTGGACCTGGGGAATGTTTACGTCCCAGACCAACGAGCACGACTCGGTGGGACGTAACCCGACCCCGAGCCAGACGACCTCGGGGACATACTGCCATTCTTACAACTCTCTGTGGGTCATTTTGAGAGAGGCTCTCTATTTGAATTCCCGTTCCTTTATTTTATTTTATTTTATTTTATTTTTTTTGCTGCAAACGAAAAGGAGGAAGAGAGAGTTTACTGGAAGTATTTTCTCAGCATCTCGGCGTTCCATGGCTTTTTTAATCTTGTGCCGTCCAGCTGTTCTAGGTGTATACTCTCTGGCCTCACTACTTTTACTACCTTGTAGGGCCCCTCCCATTTGGCGCCTAGCGAGCCTTCCTCTGGCCTTCGGGTATTCAGGGTGACCCTTCTCAGCACTAGGTCGCCCGGGATGAAGATGCGTGTTCGAATTCTTTTATTGTAGAAGCGGGCCATCCTTTGTTGGTAGATTGCTGTTTTTATGGCCGATCTTTCTCTCTTCTCTTCGATTAGGTCGAGGTGGTTTCTGATAAGTCCTTCATTCTGTTTGCTTTCGTAGTGCTGGACTCTGTGGGAGGTCACCCCGATTTCTGCCGGGATGACAGCTTCATAACCGTACGCTAAGGAGAACGGATTTTCTCCTGTGGAGTTTTTATAGGTTGTCCGGTGTGCCCATAGCGCTTCTGGTAATTCCTCAACCCATAGACCTTTGCTGGATCCGAGCCGAGCTTTCAGGTTGGCTTTGATGGTCTTGTTCGTCGCCTCGACCTGTCCGTTGACTTGGGATGGGCTGGTGTGGCGAACCTTAGGGCGATCCGGAGGTCTTCGCAGAGTTTTCTGAAGCCTTTGCTATCAAACTGCTTCCCGTTGTCGGTGATGATGGCTCGGGGGATTCCGAATCGGCAAACGATATTTTTCTTTAGGAATTCAGTGGCTTTTTTCTCCGTTATGGTGGATAATGGCTCTGCTTCCACCCACTTGGTGAAATAGTCTATGGCCACGATGGCGTATTTTGCCTGTCCTTTCCCTCGTGGCATTGGCCCAATGATGTCTAGTCCCCACTGGGCGAATGGCCAGGGACTGAGCAGTGTAGTTAATTGTTCTGCTGGTTGGTGGTGGAGATTTGCGTTTTTCTGACATCCTTCGCACTTGCGGGCCACTTCTATGCCGTCCTGGTGCATGGTCGGCCAGTAAAAACCTTGTCTTAGGGCTTTAAAAGCAATTGAGTGACCCCCGGAGTGGCTTCCGCAGATGCCTGTATGTATTTCCCTGAGCACATAATTTGCCTCTTCTTCTGCCAGACATCTTAAGAGGGGGACTGAGTAACCTCTTCGGTAAAGTACCCCGTTGATTAGGGAAAATCTGGTGCTTTTGTATCTTAACTTCCTGGCCTCCGTTTTGTCTCCTGGTGTTTCTCCTGTTTCCAGGTATTTTCTGATGGGTTGCATCCATGATGTTTTGCTTTCTCTATCTAGAACTTCTACCTCAGATTCCCCCACGCTTTTTTCCCGGATGTAAATCAAATGGATTATTCTGGGGTGCTCGGCTTTTGTTGAGGAGGCGAGTCGTGCCAGAGAGTCTGCTTCATAATTGTCTTCTCGGGAGATTTGTTCGAAGCGTACATCCCCCATCTTCCCCGTTAACTTTCGCACCTCGGTCAGATAGGCCATCATGCTAGGCTCTTTGGCTTGGAATGCTCCCTTTAGCTGCTGAATGGCTAACTGCGAGTCACTTCTTACTACCACATCTCGGATCCCTAGTACCGTGCATAGTCTTAAACCGCCCATTATTGCTTCATATTCTGCTTCATTGTTGGTCGCTGCAAAAGCGAATTTAAGGGCGAGCATGATTTCTTCTCCTTTGTTGCTCTTTAGGATGACTCTCGCGCCATTGCCTTGTGTGCTGGCGGAACCGTCTACAGACATCTCCCATTTGTCTTCTTCTATCGTCAGGACCTGGGGTTCAGTAAATTCGGCGACAAAATCTGCCAAGGCTTGTCCTTTCACTGCTGCTCTCGGGAGGTAGGAGATGTCGTGTTCACTTAGCTCTACCGACCATTTTACTAGTCTGCCAGAAACTTCTGGCCGCTGCAGGATTTGTTTTAGGGGGTGATCGGTGTAGACCCTGATAGGATGGGCCTGGAAGTAAGGCCGCAATTTCCGAGCTGCCGTGATCAATGAAAGAGCGACCAGTTCATGTATCGGATATCGGGTCTCGGCGTCTAGGAGGGCTTTGCTGATGTAGTAAACCGGTTTCTGGACCTTGTCGGTTTCTTGTATCAGTACCGAACTCACTGCCCGCTCTGAAACGGCCAGATATAAGTATAATGTTTCCCCCGGGAGTGGTTTTGCCAGGAGTGGGGGCTGTATTAGATACTGTTTCAGCTGCTGGAAGGCTTCCTCGCACTTTGGTGTCCAATTGATATCCCTCTTTGCTTTTTGGATCACTTTGAAGAAAGGGTGGCATTTGTCAGTTGCTCGTGATATGAACCGATTGAGCGCAGCCACTCTACCGGTCAGACTTTGTACTTCTTTCACTGTCTTGGGGGATTTTAGGCCTAGTATTGCCTGGATTCTGTGGGTTTGCTTCGATGCCTCGGGCACTTACCATGTAACCTAAAAACTTTCCTGAGGCTACCCCGAAGGTACATTTCTCTGGGTTGAGTTTCAGGTTGTATCTCCTTAACAGCTCGAAGGTCTTTTTTAGGTCGGCCATGTGATAGCTGGGTTCTTTCGACATTGTTATCATGTCATCGACGTAAACTAGCATTGTCGTGCCAATGAGTGGTTTAAAAACTTTGTTTACCAACCTTTGGAAGGTTGCCCCAGCATTTTTTAGCCCGAAGGGCATTACTCTGTAGCAGTAAAGTCCTTGATCGGTAATGAAAGTGGTCTTCTCTTCGTCTGCAGGGTACATTTTGACTTGGTTGTATCCGGAGAAAGCATCCATAAAGCTCAGCAAACCCTGACAAGCCGTGGCGTCCACTAGTTGGTCTATGTTCGGCAAATGGAAGCTGTCCTTTGGGCACGCCTTGTTTAGGTCGGTGAAATCGACACACATTCGCCACTTGCCATTGTTTTTTCTGACCAACACTACGTTTGATACCCAATCTGGGTACTTTGCCTCCCTGATGAGACCTGCCTTTAGTAACTTCTCCACCTCGGTTCCTATTGCTTTACTCCTTTCTTGATTGAAGTTCCTTCTCTTTTGCCTGACTGGCTTGCGTGATGGGTCTACTGCTAGGTGGTGATTGACGAATCTTGGGTCGATCCCAGGCATGTCATCGTATCCCCAGGCAAAGACGTCCGGGTATCCTTTCAGGCATTCTAGCAGATCTTGTTGTAGAGACTTGCTCAGGCCTCCCCCTATCTTTATGCTTTTTCCTGGCCCGTAAAGTTCTATTTCTTTCGTCTCCTCAGCTGCGGCGAGTCGGGCATTTTTGTTTGGCCGAGGCCCAGGGTTTCTGTTTTCTTCTTCCTCATCCAGACTTCTTTGTCGTTTTCGGGTATCTTCTTTGATGCAGAGAGTCTCTCGTGAGAGAGTTGCGAAGCAGTTGCGAGCTGCTTTCTGGCTTCCGCATACAATTCCGATCCCCTCCCGGGTGGGGAATTTCAGCTTTAGGTGGTAGCAGGACATTGCGGCTTTTGTTTTCATCATGAAAGGTCTTCCGACGATGGCTCGGTAGCTGCTCATGCAATATACTACAGTGAAGTCTGTCATGATCGTCCGGGTCCGGGGATATGTCCCGACTGTTATTGCCAACTGTATCCTCCCCAGTGGGACGACGGTGGATCCTCCAAAACCATATAGGGGAGTGCTGTCGTCGGTTAGGGCTGCATACTCTATCCCTAGGTCGTCCAGTGCCTCTTTGGAAATTATGTCAACTGCGCTTCCGGGGTCCACTAGGATTCTGTCTACTTCTGAGCCGCTAATTATCGCTTTGATTATTAACGCATCGTCATGAGGAAAACTTACCCCTCGGGTGTCCTCATCGGTAAACATTATCGGTACCGACCGGCTTCCCTGGAGCCCTGTGACCTGCTCTGTTTCTAGGACGTCCGGTCCTCGGTTTCTGCTGTAGTCTTTCCTTGACCGGTTAGAGTTTCCGGCTAGTGTTCTCCCTCCTGCGATGATATTAATTTGGCGGCCCCATGCTCTTTGTCTGGTCGTCATAACTTCGTGGTCAATGTATTTGTTCAAGTATCCGTTTCGTGCCAGGTCTTCCATTTGTTCCCGCAGATCTTTACATCCGTCCGTTGCATGTCCTCTGGAGTTGTGATGTATGCAGTAAGCCTTTTGGTTCCTCTTGTCCGGGGGAAATCTTCTTTGGTCGGGTTCTACCAAGAGACCTTTCCCCTGAATCTCCATGACAATTTGTCCCAGTGGTTTCTTTAGGGGAGTGTATGTATTTTCCTCGTCCACATGGTTTACTTGGGTCGGCGCCCTTCTCTCCTGGTTGTCTCGGTGTAGTGGTTTGAACTCCTTGTGTTTTAGGGACGGCCTTCTGGATTCTCTTTCTACGCGGTGGAGGGCGCCATCTCTTGTGGTCCTTTCTCTGATGGTGTTCCCTCTTCGGGATATTTTCTCATCGTTTTCTAACAGAACGAACTTCCAGGCCACCTCCAGGGCGGTTGCGTAGTCCGGGGTGTCTTAGATCCTTAGGTGGGTCCATAGCCTCCCGACTTTCAAGGCTCCCTTTAAGCTTTCCAGGGCCTCGGGGGATTCATACCCTCCGACTTCGAGTACCATATTGTGGTATCTTTCAATGAATATTTTCAAAGGTTTATCGTCTCCTTGTTTCATAAGTCTTAGTTCTCCAATTGTCTTTCTGGGGACACAAGCCCCTTTGAAGTGCCGTATGAATGACTTTCTGAGTTGAGTGAAGCTGCTGATGCTTCTTGGGGCTAGGCTTCTATACCATAGGATGGCCGGTCCGTCCAGAGTTAAGGGGAACACCTTGCAAATGGCGTCCCCCGTTACCCCTTGTACCTCCATTAGTAGGACGAAACCTTCAACGTGGGTTTTGGGATCGGTATGGCCTTTGTATGGCGCCATGGTTGGCATGCTGAATCTTTTTGGGACTTTTTCTGACCTTATTTCTTCTGTGAGGGGGGAATCATCTTTACCGTCCCGGGCATCTCCTATGTCTGTGTTGGGGAATACTCCCCATTTGGCTAGCTCCTCCCGCAACCAAGATTTCATGCTGCTGTCTTTGGTTCCATGCCGCCTCTTGTGACTTCCTCTTTTTCAATTGTCTTGGGCGTGGTGCTTCTCAGGTCCGGTATCTTCCCGTGCTCTTTCGTCATATTCTTTCCCTTTTTTCCTGGTATTGTGAGGGCTATTATAGGAGGAGTTTGGTGACGATTTGTCATCTTCTTCCTCCCACATGTCTTCAGTTTGGGAGTCTTCCTGAACCACCACAGATTTTACCCTGTAGGGCCCCCTCCTCCGGGGTCTGTCGTCCTCACTTGTATCAACAATTCTTTTTCCCTCTGCTATTTCGTTCCTTTGTCGGCTAGTCCCGGCCTCGTCGTGTGCTCCTTCTATCTTTTCCAACCGGTCTACTATGGTTTTTAGCAAGGTTTGATTTTCCTCCCTTTCTTTCCTTAAGTTCTCCTCGATCTTCTCCATCCAATCTGCGGCTGAGTTTCCTGATGATTGGTGGTTTCCGCCTTCCGCCATTGTCTTACTACACGAGTTGCTTTTCGACCTGTTCCCACAGACGGCGCCAACTGTTGACGGCGGATTTTGGTCTTAGGGTAATATTGGAATATCACTTCCGAGGTAATCCTCCTTCAATAGTGAATTTGTTTGGTTATGGGGGACCAAAAGCAAATTTAGCAAAAAACAGATAAACACACCAATCAACAAGGAGATTTAACGTGGTTCGGTGGATTTGGATCCGACCTACGTCCACGGACACAAACATGATGATACTTTTATTGCTTAAACACTCTTTTCAGGTCTCTTTTTCTTTTCTACAAGTCAGAGCTTGATGATTCAGATGCCATTACACATATTCTACCCTTCTATTTATAATAGTACAGAAATCAGATTCCTATTCGTATAAGAATTCCTGGTCGAATCAGTGTTCTTCTATTGTAAGGATTCCTAGTCTAATATTGTTTTCACTTTTCTTATTCCTTTTTGAATTCTGACTCATTACTTTTCCTTGTGAAAGTAGGATAACTTGTGTATCTTATCCGCAAGAAAATGGTGTCATCTTCTTGAGCATGTCTCGCCATATGGTCGGTCTTCATGAGGTCGGTCATGATAGTTCTTTGTACTGAGAATGCTGCTGTCGACCTGATAGTGCTCGGTTTATCTGAACAAAAGTGGTCGGTCACCCATCATCAAGTGCTCGGTCTCTTACTGTTTGGCTCTTAGTGGTCGGGTCGGTATTAATGATTTTGACTGAGAAGTGAATTACCTTTTTTACCCCTGTCGTGCTGCTTAAATAACATAGTGCCAAAAAACACCATCAACAACTATATAATTTTTTTTAATAGAATCTTACATATTTAATCTACATCATCATACATATACATAGTAAGAGGGTAAGAGAATACTTATTTTTCCTTGTAAGATGAAGGAATCTCTAAAAAAGAATTGTACTTTTGGATTTTGAAAAGTTAATTCAATAAAGAAATAGAGAAAAATCGTGAGAAGAAAGAAATGAGAGAGTTGAAAAGTTGTAAGGAGAGATGAAAAGTTGTTAAAACGATATTTTCATCTAATTTTGATGAAGTTGGATAATTTTACTAGAAAAATATATTAAGAACTACTCGAGATAAGTGTCCCCAAAATTTGCACACTCTTGCTAATTTCCCATTTTATAATTTAGCACATCACATGCTTTTCATATCATAGATCGATGCCTACATGTCGGCACAAATTTTATAAGCTAAGAGGATGGTTTTCTCATCGTGAGAGTAATTGGCTTTTATTTGAGGTCACATCGCAGTATTACGTATAAGTTTGAAATTATTCGACTTATTAAAGAATTCCAAACTTCTGATACTAGCAGTGGTGGCAGACTTGATTCGGAATAATCAGTGGAATGAGGAATTAATTAAGCAAAAGTTTCAGCAGCTAGATGCGACAGAGATTCTGAAAATCCCTTTACCCAGAGGACAGAAGACCACAAGAAGACCAGGTAATGTGGTATTTTGACAAGAGATGGATGTACTCGGTAAGGAGTGGGTATCAAATAGCACAAATGAGTAAGTCTCAGGCCTCTGCCAGCAACTGCGAAGGGGGGAGCCAGTGGAAACTAATTTGGAATAGTTGCATTCCTGGAAAAGTGAAAATTTTTATGTGGCGGGCTGCTCAGGATCTTTTACCAACAATCTCTAACCTATGGAAGAGGAAGGTACTGAATGAACCTATATGTAGGAGATATAAATTGCAATCTGAATCAGTCTCTCATGTGTTTTTTGAGTGTCAGCTTGCTAGGAAAGTCTGGAAACTCACCCCTTTTGCTGGGGCTATCAAAACATGCTAAACTCTAGATGTGCTGAGTGTGCTTCAGAGGCTGGACAGTCATGCGGAAGTAAAGGATTTGGATATGATTATGGCGACTTGCTGGGCTTTATGGCAAGCTCAGAATTGGTTTTTATTTGAACACAAACTAGATATCCCTTGGAGAGTGCTTCTGCGAGCAGAGATCTTGGTTAAGGGTTGTAGAAATGGGCTTGAACCAACTGAGGTCAAGATGGGCAGTGAGAGGAGTAGTGTAGAAAGTAACTGGGAAGCCCCGCCAAGAGAATGGGTTAAGTTAAACACGGATGCAGCCATTGATAGACAAAATCTTCTAGCGGGGCTTGGAGTTGTAATCAGGAACATCGGTGGTGGGATTGAGCTAGTAGCAGTTAAGCGTATAAATTTTGATGGAGATGTGGAAGATGCGGAGGCAGAAGCCATCAGTTTCGGTTTACAGATGGCGCAGGAAAATAGAATCGATAGAATGATAATTGATTCGGATTGCCAACAAGTAGTAGACCTTATTTGTAACAGGAATGGCTCTAGGAAAGAGATTTCCTGGATCATTAATGATATCCAAGAGAAGTTGACAAGTTTTTTGGAGGTCTCGGTTTGTCACACTTCTAGAACCTGTGATGGTTTTACCCATGAGATTGCTAAGTTAGCCGTTAAGGCTTCGTATCCTATTATGTGGAAGGATAACTTCTCTTCAAACATTAAGTATATCATTGACTCTTTTCAGTAATGAATTATTTCAGTTTCAAAAAAAAAAAAAGTACTACTACAAGCTACGGTATATATGACATTAAAATATCATTTGATACAGAATACTAATTGAAAATATAAATTAACTTATAAATTTTATGGTGAGAATATAAATTAGTTTATGAGCTCACTAAACTCTATATTAAATAGTACATAAATTTAATTTTATTCCCGTTGAATCTACCTGTTATGATGAGTTTTTGTATATGACGTCCATAACATATGAAAAATAAGTTAACATTCCAACATTTATAATCAATATAGAAAATTTTATTTTATTTTTTGTAAGATAGTTTATAGTTTCTTAAGTTTTTTAAAAAAGCATTAAACTAAAAAAAAAAATTAGAGGACTCTACTGATAATCCGACTCTTAGATTATGCATCACTGCCAAAAGTTCTCTCTTTGGGCTGATTAGGCATTCCCATTTAGAGACATGTTAGATTATGATTCCTGGGTGATTCTTAACATAATACAACACTTCGCATAGGCTGTCAAGCTTCTGCTGAATGCTTAATAGCACTGGCTCCTGGAAAAGCATTAACACACGGAAATGAATTAAATCCGATCATAGCAGCTTCAGTGGTAAAAATGATTGATAATAATTAAAATCAAATTCAAACTTCTTTTTACAGAATTTAATAACTTGAACTCAGAAAAAAAATAATAATTGGCCTCAAATTAATTGGATCAAACGCAAACACGTATTGATTGTGGAGAAGCGTGAATTCGTGAAACCTCCATGAACACAAATATTTGTTTAATGGAAAATGTTTTCTGAACTGATCAACAGGACTGTGAACAAAAGACCAAAAATCAGGATGAAGTAGGGACAAAAAAAATTATGACACATTTTTTAGATAAAAACTTAAAAGTGACTGAGAAAATTATAAAAACCTTTTATTGAGGAAATTCGTTCTCCCAGAAAAGTAGCTCCCATATGTCCTCCTTTGTGACCGTCCGCCTCTCAAATTCAAATCTATCTTGGACATTGGCTGACAGGAAAGCTCCCTTTCAATGCCAGTGCCTGATAAAACAGCAAACCACAAATTTTTTTAACAAATTAATATGTTATTGACAAAGGACATAACATGATGGGTAACAGTGCATAATTGTTAGTGTATATCCTGAAATCTACTGTGGATGTCGTGGTTTAAGACATAATAATTTGTAATATAATTTATTATTTATTAATAAAATATATTTATTTTTTACACATCGTTACATCCATATTTTATGTGTACATCTCGAAACATTATGTTAATTGAATATCGTTAATCCAAAAGACATTTATGATTATGAAAGTCAACGATATTTATACGAATAAGTCTCAAATTATATTCTTGGTAAAATATGATTATTATACAAGACATAAATATATCACTTGACCAATATCGTTGTGTGTCGCCTAAATTGACATTTGATGTTAAAAGAATGGATGATGAGTCTCATATCATAAGAACACAAACAATAGATATCTTCATTAGTAGAATGAAATATCGAACATGACTACAGAAGCGTAAGATCACATGGTAATATTATCTAAGGTCATTGATCTCCGAAATAATACATTAGTGTCATTATATCCTCTGACCTGAGATCACATGTTGACTTGTACGATAGTACTAATAGTTCACTAGTATATCGTCATTCGACTACTCATGTCATTTGAATAAATACTAGATGGTCTTGAACTGTTAATGTACGAAGTCATGTGTGCTTCAAGAAGGGATCCAATAGCTTTGATAATAAAAGCTAGAGATGTTTCAAGGAAACTCAAAGTTGCATATACAAGTCTTTGGCCAAAGCAGTCGATATTTTAGAAATATCAAATTCACGAGATCGAGTTTTGAAATATATCGAGTAGTAAGGATTTGACATAACCATGTGTAGACAACAGAACCTGGGCGACGCTTTTCTAGGCTCGCGGCCTAGTTGGGAAGTACGAAATAACATGGAGTCGCCACCCGGTATGAACCGGGACAAAGATTTAAGGCCGCACTCACCCCTCGCAAGGGAAGACCTCAAACCGTTGGGTTCGGAATGGTCCCTTACTTATGTCACTTGTGATGATATGATTTGTGCAATTAATCAACCGAGTCTACTCAATAATCATGCTCAAGGGTACTTAGATCTAACATGCTTTCATCCAAATAACTCCACGCAATATAACACAACGAGCATATTGAACCATTAAACCAAAGTAGACAAATAATTAATTAAACATAAACATAAACTAAACGAAACATCATGCATAAAGAATGAAGAAACAACATGCCTAAATAACACAATCATGCTTTGAAAATTAAATAACAAGACTAAATTAAATCATGCTTAAAATAATAAATAAATGGCCTAGAACTATGACATGCTCAAATACAAATTTGGATGAGACGAGATACGTGTATCTTAAGTGGTACGTGGCGTTGTATCCCGAGTACAGACCATACTACCGTCCATTCGGAATCGGCTATGAATTTATGTCCGGGTTTCCATCCGATATACCACAAAAGGGGATACATATCCCGCTCATCCAACAATCACATCATGCTTCAAACGACTCTCATGCGATAATATTTTTAAAATAAACAAAATAAATGAAAGATAAATAAAAGGGTGCCCTCAGGTCTAACCTCTTCATCGTCTCACGAAAGGGCGTTACACGTCCGTTGGAAGGGTGAATGATCCGCAACTTTTCCGATTTGCTAACTCAACATCTTTCCTTGATGTTCGGGCTACTGTTTTCACTCCGTTTTGCTGCTGTTTGTGGTCTCGGTTTTCGGTGGTAAGGATGCAGTTTTTCTGGATAGTTTTTAGCAATTTTCCGGACAGTTTTGGGCAGTTTCTGGGCAGGTTTTGGGCAGTTTTCTGGATAGTTTTCTGGACAGTTTCAGGGCTGTTTCTGTATGGTTTAGGGCGTGATTTTTGGGAGGTTAATTATGTGTGCAGGTTAGGTGAGGCGTGAAGAATTTGGTGAGGCAGTGAACGTGTGCTGTGGAGTGAGCGCAAGGTGGCTTTGTTGAAGTGGTTAGTGCGTGAAGACGGCTTACGTGTTGAAGGTGTGAGCAGGGTCTGTTTAGGCGCTAGTTTGTGTTGATAAATTGAGGGGCTGTACGTGTGGCTGTTGGCTTGTGAGGTTAATGGGCAAGGTGGCAAGTTGAGGGTGTTGGGCGATTGCGTGGAAGGCTGTGGCTTTTGTGAGTGTGGGCTGTGTTCAGTTTGTACATTGAGGACGTGTGGCGAGAATTGTTTATGGGTTCAACGCTTGATGAAGGAGTGAGTGGATGGCTTACGTTGAGTGTAGGTTGTGTGTTAAGGGACGCGTGTGGCTGAGTTGATTAAGGCGTGTGTTTGCGTGGCTTGTGAGGGAATAAGGTCAGGTGGCTGTTGACAATGGTATGGTGTCGGGTTGCTACGCATTTTTAACGTGAAGGCTAGGCGTGGCTTTTAGGCTATGTGTGTGAATGGAGACGGACTGGGTGTATGGGTATTGGCGAGAGTTGAGCGTGAAGGTGTGTGGGGCTAGGTGCTGAAGGAGTTTGATGCGCTATTGCTTTGAGTGCTTGGGGGGCTACTGAGGTCGTGTGGCGTTGGCTGGACGAGAGGGGAGAGAAGGGCAGGTTTAGGGTGTTATTATTTTGTGTGTCTTTTTTTGTGTGAAACTGCCAGGGTTTGAATGTGTGGAGAGGGGTTATTTTTATAGGCAAGGGGATGGGTTTTACCTTGTTGGGGAAGGAATAGGATTTGTGAGATATTCTTTTAATTAAAATGTGATAGGGGAAATCTTTAATTAAGGGAAGTGATTTATGTATTTTAGGAAAGGGATTTAATTTTAATTTAGGAAGGTGTTTTAATTTGGGACATGTGTTTTAATTTAATTTAAGTTGTTTTAATTTAATTTGTGACATGTATTTTAAATGTTTTAATTATTTAATTTGTGAGATGTGTTTTAAATATTTTAATTATTTTTGGATGTGATTTAATGGGTTTGGTGTGTTTTAAAACAGAGGTCCAACAAGCGAACCCGAAGCGAAACAAGCGAGTTAAATCTGACAAAATACTAATTCCCAACTTTACCCTTCCAACGTCTGTTTCCCGCGACTTTCACAACTAAAAAGGTAGTGTCTCCATACGAGACTCATCATCGGGCTAATATGCAAAAATACAATGCCTACACCATGATCCCAGACTCGATAAAGAACATAAATATCGGAAAGAATGAGATGGCATGCTCGAAGTTTATTCTAACAGGTTCATAAATTTTCCCACTTTATTCATCGACTATGGGCCATGACATGCTGTTAGACGTTTACCCATGGTCTGTGGGATATCATAGAGATGAAATATTAAGGAATTAATATAATTTCATTGTTACTCGTTAATGAACCTAGGACGGTCGCACAAATATAATTCTCGTCTTTGTTACAAATTCAAGGATGTCTATGATTATCTTGGTAATTAATATGAAAATTAGATTTTCAATTAAATAGGATTTCCTAACTAAGGATAAGTAATATGTATAAGGGTCATTATTTTACTATTTTTTCATCAAAACATATCGATAATGAATTTTATTTTAAAGCTTATGATTTATACATCGATAATACGATATCACTACAAGAAAATATACTTTTAGCGTCCAAACATTTAGCGTCGAAATTATTTTCGACGCTAATAATAACTTTTAGCGTCGAAAATCATATCTGACGCCAAATATCAACATTTTAGCGTCGAAAATAATATTCAACGCCAAATTATCTATTTTTAATGTCGAATATAAAAAACGACGCTAAAAGAAGTAATTTTAGCGTCGGAAATTTTTCGACGCTAAAGGTTTTCAACTATTCCCATAATCTTTGGCTTCGATATAAATTGCGACGCTAAATTTTATACTTTTAGCGTCGAAAAACATATTCGACGCTGAAAATTTGACATTTAGCGTCGACTAAATTACGTCGCTAAATATTTATGACGATACCACCGACAATCCGTTAACCTTTAGTGTCGAAATTAAATTTCGACGCTAAAAATCAGACATTTAGCGTCGAATTGGAGAACTTTGACGCTAAAACTATATTAAAATACAAAATGCCACCAACTCTTCTTCCCCCCTGCTTTTTCTCTCATCCTCTTCAATCTCATCCTCTGCAATCTTACTATTTCATCTGCAATCTCACAACTCTCCTACAAATTTTCAATAAAACTGTAATTATCCATAAGGTAAATCTTCTTTCATATATCTTTATTATTTTTCTTTATATTTGTAAAGAATAATTATATATCTCACTTAAGTATTTCTGTTTAATCTTTGTAAAAAATTATGGTTTTCATTTTTTATAATTATGTTTATTATATACTTTGTGTTAGTGGTTTATGATGCACATATGTAGATTAGTTAATTAACTAAATATATTTTATTTTGTAAGTTAATTAATTAATCAACTGAATATATATATGTATGCTTAAATAAATAATTAATGAATTGGTGATGTTGATGAGTGTAATATGATGTCTAATAATTATATTTTTATATTTAGATATTTGGCTGAAATGAATAGAAATTGGATGAGTTCGGTGGATAGATTGAGTGCTGAATACCGTAATGGAGTGTATGAGTTCATGGAATCGGCAAAGCAACACATTGATGCAGAAGGTCGTGTTCGATGTCCATGTACAAATTATTTGAATAGGAAAAGGAAACAGTTAGATGAAATTCATAATCATTTATACATGCCGGGAATATCACCAACTTACCGTACGTGGATTTATCACGGTGAGCAGTATAATTCTCAATCACGATTTATTGATTCTGGTGAAGGGATCAGTAGTTACAATCAACCTGCAAATGATGAGATAACCGATGCTTTGCTTGACTTACAAGGTCCACACTTGGTCATAGTGTTAGTGGTGACCTAGTTAAGTAGGTCAGTGACTATACAGTGTTAGAGTGAAAGATCAAATATATCAATTTAGAATGACACATGTATGAAAAGAAATATATTGAATGGAAGATTAAAAAATTACAATATAAAGATCAACAAATAGCCATGTACATCACATCAGATGATCTGAATAGTATGATATGATGCTAGACTTATGGGGCAAATGTTACCGGTTGGAAGTGAATTTCCTAAGTCGTATTACGAGGCAAAGAAAATATTGCGTGATCTTAGAATGGGGTATGAATCCATTCATGCTTGTACGTATGACTGTGTATTATTTCGTGCCGAGTATGAATCACTTGAATATTGTCCGATATGTGGTGAAAGTCGGTACAAAGTCCGTGGTATGGGGAAGAAAGTACCTCAAAAGATATTACGATATTTCCCATTAACGCCCAGGCTGCAGAGGTTGTTCATGTCACGACACACGGTGGCTGACATGATGTGGCATCATGAAAAGAGGATCGGAGCGGAGGGCATACTCAGACATCCTGCGGATGGAATCGAGTGGAAGGAATTTGATGACATGTACCTCCGTTTCGCTGAGAACCCCCGTAATGTCAGGTTAGGTCTCGCCTCTGATGGTTTTAACCCGTTTGGGAATATGTACAACTCTTACAGCATGTAGCCCGTTATTATTATTCCATATAACTTACCTCTATGGAAATGTATGAAGGATCCATTCATGTTTATGTCATTGCTTATCCCTGTTCCATGTTCCCCTGGTAAAGATATGAATATTTACTTGAGACCATTGATCGAGGAGTTACAAAGATTTTGGAATATGGGTGTGCATACCTATGATGCAGCTTCTAAGTAGTATTTTCAGATGCATGCCGTATTATTATGGACCATTAATGATTTTCCAGCTTATGGTTCATTATCTGGATGGAGCACTAAGGGATATATGGCATGTCCATTTTGTGCGGGTCAAACATCTTCGGAACGATTACAGAATAAAATAGAATACATAGGGCACATGAGATTTCTTGAGTTGAGTCATCCTTGGCGGAGAAGTAAATTATTCAACGGGCAACAAGAACCTCAGAGTATGCCCAGTCCATTGTCTGGATTCGACATACTTTGCCAACATCAATATCTCAGAGACAACACACCAGGGAAACATCCTAATAATAGAGATAAAAATCAAAAATATCAACCTGAAGAGTTGAATTAGACAAGAAAGAGTATTTTCTTTGAGTTATATATTGGGAGACTTTGAGTCTGCGACATAATTTGGATGTAATGCATATAGAAAAAAATATATGCGAGAGTTTAGTGGGCACACTCTTCAATATTTCGGGTAAGACGAAAGACACTGTAAATGCTAGATTGGACCTACAAGATCTTAGAATTTGCAGTGAATTGCATTTACAAGTCACTCCTCGAGGTCTTATTAAGCCACCCGCTAGTTACGTGCTAACTCAATCAGAGAGAAAATCATTATGTGATTGGCTGAAAATGGTTAAATTTCCTGATGATTATGCATCAAATATTGGACGTTGGGTCATAAATGATACAATAACGGGGTTAAAGAGTCACGACTGTCATGTGCTTCTGGAGATTCTCCTTCCTGTTGGCATTCGACCTTATCTACCACCGAATGTATGCGACATCGTACTTGATCTGTGTGGCTTCTTTAAACAATTATGTCAGAGGACATTAACCACATCTGTTATTGACGAACTTGAGCGAGGAATCGTGATAATCATGTGTAAGCTGGAGCGAATATTGCCACCCGCTTTTTTTGATGTGATGGTACATCTGGCCGTGCATTTACCTTCCGAAACTAAGAAGAGAGGTCTTGTCCATTACAAATGGATGTATCCCATTGACAGGTACTATACAGTTTTAAATATTACATTATTAAATTTGATTTTGTATTAAATTTCTTATTAATGTAAATTTGTTGTCTTATTTGTAGGGCTTTGGGACATTACAAACAATATGTGAAAAACAAGGCGCGGCCTGAAGGGTCAATAGCAGAGGCTATTTTAATAAGTGAGGCAATAACATTTTGTTCGATGTACATGCAGAATATTGAAACTCATTTTAATCGTCGGCCACGAAACTATGATGGAGTTTCAAGTAATCAACAAGATATCACAGTGTTTCGCCAAATTACAGACCGTTTGGAGAAGTAGGTGTCAAATTACTAATATTTGAGGAAGCTCAACATGCGCATTGGTTTATATTGAGTAATTGCGATGAAGTGCAACCGTACTTAATGTAAGTCTTGTAGGTGCATAAGTGTATTTTTATTGTCTTACATTAACGTAACTCATTTTTTGTAGGCAACACCACCAAAACGTTGATGGAAGACACAAAAAAGAATTTCCTAAATGGTTTGAGGCAACTGTAAGCCCTAACATTGTCTTTTTATTTTTATCATAACAGTAAATATTTAATTTTGTTATATTAACACATAAATATTATCATGTGTTAGATAAATAACCAAGTGCAAAATGGTCAACTGGACTCGTCCTCTTCGTTAGTTTCATTGGCATATGGGCCTCAAAAGTAGGCTTACGAATACAGTGGATGCATTATGAACAGAGTTAGATTTCATACCGAGCAGCGAGATGTTTCACATGTCACTCAGATTATGGAATTATAGTCCCATGAGAACACGGTTCAGATATTGTTGACTTCTACGGAGTGTTGCAATCAGTCATTGAGTTGATATACAGACCCATACGACGTATTGTGCTATTCAAATGCAAATGGTTTGACACAAATGCCAGAAAGAGGAGAATTCAAGTTAGTAATCATCTAACGTCAATTAATGTTCAACGTTATTGGTACAAGAATGATCCATATATTTTTTGTACCCAAGCACGGTCTGTGAGATATATATCTGATCCAAAGCTAGGAAATGGATGGATGGTGGTAGAAAAGTTACAGCATATGGGCATTTGGGACACGCATGAGAAAGATAGTGTTGAAATTTCAGATGAAACACAACAAGTCTCTGACGACTTTGAAGTTCCTGAACATATATTTCATTTACCAAACGTCACCATTCCTGAAAATATCACGTTAACTCGAGAAAATACAGATGTTGAGATAATTCCTCATTCTCAAGTTAGCGTGGAAGCAGCAAATGAAGAAGAATTCGAAACTGAAGATGAGTTCGAGTCCAGTCAAGAATCCTCAAATACCAAAGATAATAGTGACTAATCTAGTTAGTATATGGAGTGATGTATGAATAATTTTTATTATTATAATGGATGGTTGTTATTGTTTTGAATTATTATCATCATGGATGAATGGTTGTTGTTGTTGTTTTGAATGATTATTATATAATGGTTGAATGGTTGTTTTTGTTATTATTAATAATATTATTATTATTAAGTCTAACATTTAGCATCGAACAACTAAATCGACGCTAAAAGTCTAACATTTAGCGTCAAAAAACTAAATGGACGCTAAAAGTCTAACATTTAGCATCGAAATAAGTTAATCGACGCTAAATGCTAACATTTTAGCGTCGATTAAGTTGTTCGACGCTAAATGTAAAAATTAAATTTCCCTAAAAAAAATTACCCTAATTTTTTGTTAGCCGCCAAAGTTTTAGCGTCGAATATTTCGACGCTAAAATAAAAATATTTCGACACTAAAGGGTTATTAAAATCCCTAATTCAGTTTCCCTTCTCACTCACTGCTTCTGCGAATTCAATTTCTTCTGCGAAAAACACCATTTTTTCCTCATTTTCACGCCAATCTTAAGGGTTAGGGTTTAGGGTTCAAGCTTTTATCAAGTAAGTACGATTTCTTTTCATTTTTTTGGTTCTCAAATTTTCGAATTTGGACATGTTCCAAATTTTAATTTCTTGACTGTTTTTGGGAATCTGTTAATAATTCTTTGTAGATAGAGGGACAAATGTTATTTGTATTTGTATTGTCCAAATCTAAATCACAATTTTTTTTCCTTTAGTAGGAAAGTAAATAGGGTCTATTTTGAATGGCTAGGTCAAAAGAAGAAAGAAACAAAATCTAAACTAAATAAATAAGCCAAATTCTACTAAAAGACGGGCACCTAAGCTTGAGGTTTGCATGTGCTGTTGTGGATATGAAGATTTGAATTTTTTCAAATTGTGATTAAATAACAGAAAGACAAGACTGGTTTATGGTTAGCAGAATAAAGCTGACTTGTCATGTTCTTATCTTTCATTTTTCTCTTTTTTGCAAGTGTATGAATGGTTAAATGATTGGAGACTAGAATTGGTGGCAATGGCATTGTATCTGATATTCTAAGTTGGTCTCCTAAATAGTAAACTTTTATTAGATTGCAGTCACTTTCCATTCGGCCAGCTATATGATGCAAGGCAGGGTATTGACTTAATGACTTTTGTTACACTGAGAAGCCTTACCCTATTTCCTGGTTCAGACTGAGGCTCTAATTATTATATGCATTAATGGAGACATGGAGTACATGAATATATTGCGAGTTGTGGTGATTATAGAATGTGCTGAATGACATGGGCAAATGAAGTGTATTTTTCATGGGTTTTGAGTGGTTGTTATTAAATAAGCTGAATCATTAGAACAACATAAAGATTGGCATAAACTTGCTAACAAATTGTGGTTTGTACATGGTGTAGGCATTGAATTTTTGCATGTGAAACCCGATGATGAGTCTCAGTTGGAGGCACTACCTTTTTAGCTAAGGATATTGCGGGAAACGGAGGTCGGAAGGGGAAATTCAGAATAAGTACGTCATCAAGTTCATCTCACAAGTTCACTGTCTTCGTTAGTGCTGCGATCGTTACTTCGTTCGAACGTCAGACAGATTGCGGACGTTCGTGTAGCGTTCGAATTGGCGTTCGAACGGCGTCGGTGTTTCTGGTTTTGCTGCTAGCCTCGCACCCCAGCCCAATTAGCCCCCCAAAGCCCATAAAACACATCCCAATTTAATTAAATTAAACATTGATTAAATAAATAATTAAACCATTTACCAATTAAATAAAACATAAAATATATTCATACCTAATTAAGATAAATCAAATATATTAACTTCCTAACCAAACAAATCACATACTAAATTAAAAAGATGTCATGCCTAATTAAAATCAATCATAACAAACTAAATATTTTGTATTCCTAATCTAGCCAAGATTTGTCCCCCCTCAATCTTTGACTTCCCTTGCTCAACACCAAATCAAATCCTCATTTTAATGCAAAAATCCCTTCCTTGTGAGACAAGGTGAAGCCCTAGCCCTTCTCTATATAAAGAACTCTTCGCCAACCTTCTCAACCCTAGCTAGCTCATACAGATAACTCACACAAAAATCACAACACAAAGGGCCTTAGCCACTCACGGCAATAGCAACAAAAAGAACATAAACAATTCCCTTCATCTCCTCCTCCACTCCATAACCGAAAACAGCACCCTCCTAACCTCTACCCATCACCGAAAATCCCCCCATATACAGCAGCCCTCCATCACCGAAAATATACCTCCAAACAGCAGCCCAAACACACCGAAAATACACCCCCAAAACAGTCCCTAAGACCCTCAAAACAGTAACATAAAAACTGCATTCATAATCCTTAAAATAATCACACAAGACTACACTAAAAACCCATAAAAAACACTCGGAGCAGTCCGTTGAAACGTCAAAACAAGTGACCTGAACAGTGAACATCAAAACAGAGGCCGAACAGCAGCAGAACGGAGGCCGAACAGCAAGCAAAACAGCAAGATAGTGAGCTAGGACGCTGAACCAGTGAACCAGAGAAGTTGAGGAGTTTTACCATTCCGATCTCCACGAAACGTGAGTCCAAAAGTCGGCAAAAAGGTTAGACCTGAGGGTACTTTTCACACTCATCTTTATTTAATTTTTGTTCTTTATTTTGATTGTATTTTACTTATTTGTTAAATCTTGTTTGTGTATGATGTGTGTTGTGGGTATTGGATGAATGGAAGAGTGTCGTCTCTTGTGGTATATAGGATGGAAACCCAGACGTAAATTCCGTAGCCGAATCCGAATGGACGGTAGTGCGGTCTGTACTTGGGATACAACTTCACGTACCGCTTGAGTAAACGCACACCTCTTTTGTTTTGTGTTGCTTTGGTTTATTTATTTTTCGTCACTTGAATTCTGCATGCTGCTTATTTATGCATGGTTCAATCAAGCGCATGGGCTTAGTAAGTGGAATGAAAAATCCCCTATGGGGAGGGGTTAAAGCCCTTTACCACGATGCTTTGCCGCGCCGGTTGATGTGTGTTCGGTTGAATGTAAGATGTGTTCAATCGGGCATACTTAGTTTGATATGATTGTCTTTATGTTTGTATGCATGATGCGATCGAGCGCATGGGCTTAGTAAGTGGAATGAAAGATCCCCTATGGGGAGGGGTTAAAGCCCTTTACCACGATGCTTTGCCGCGCCGGTTGATGTGTGTTCGGTTGGAAGTAAGATATGCCCAATCAGACATACTTAGTTTGATATGATTGTCTTTATGTTTGTATGCATGATGCGATCGAGCGCATGGGCTTAGTAAGTGCGATGAGAGGTCCTCTAATTGAAGAGGTTAAAATCCTTTACCACGATGCTTCGCCGCGCCTCGCATTATACTATTTGCCATTTATGTATTGCGTCCCATTTCATGCATCAGGTCTGTTCCCGTTCGAACGCGTTTACGAACGCAACTCGAACGCGCATGCATTTTGCCTTATCATGCATCAGGTCTCATTCCTGTTCGAACGCATTCACGAACGCCATACGAACGTGAGCATTCTGTTTCATTTCTGTTCGAACGCGTTAACGAACGCCATACGAACGTGAGTATTCTATTTCATTTCCATTCGAACGCGTTCACAAATGCCATACGAACGTGAGTATTCTGTTTCATTTCCGTTCGAACGCGTTCACAAACGCCATACGAACGTGAGCATTCTGTTTCATTTCCGTTCGAACGCGTTTACGAACGCTACTCGAACGAGAACCTTCTGTTTACCGTTCGAACGCGTCTACGAACGCTGCACGAACACCCACGGTAAACAGATCCTCTTGCATCACATTATGACATGTCCATCTTAGCACATAGTTACCCTTTTTTACGTTATGCATTTGTATTACCTCTCTAGTTGTCTATTCTGTTATGCGCTTAAATATCTTTTCTTAATATGCATGCTAGTAAGAATGCTATTTGTTTGCGCTTCTGTGTCCACCAATGCGTTCATTAACTTGTATGCTTGCCGTATGATAATCCTTATGTATGCAAATTGAGACATAGATTACATGCAAATAGGCTGTATGCAAATTCGAATATGTGTTACATATAAATTTAGATGAACTTGTTGATGTATGTATGTGAATTTAGAAACATGATATTCTTAGAAATAAGTGTTACTTAAGCCTGATTAAATTATTATATAAATCCTTTCATTACAAGTGGCATACGTAAGGGACCATTCCGAACCCAACGGTTTAAGGTCTTCCCTTGCGAGGGGTGAGTGCGGCCTTAAATCTCATTTTCCCGGTTCACACCGGGTGGCGACTCCATTATTCTCCGGTTTAGTCCCCCACGGGCTACTCCGTACTGCCAACCGGGCCGCGAGCTCGGGACAGCATGCGTCATCCAGTTCCTGTGTTCCCACAGTCTGGCGACTCCACTGGGGATAGAGAATCGGCCCCGAAATATTGTCTTGTAATGTTTGGATTTATGTTCTAATTGACCGTGTCTATAGTGGATAAAATGGGGGTTTAATCAAAGGCATTTTGAGGCTAGGTAATGGTTTGGTGTCTTCCTTCACTCACTACCTTTCTAGAAGGAAAAGCTGTGAAGGCACCTAGATAGCCATATACTCGTAGCCTATTGTGATGGACTAATTTGGAGGACTCGTTGTTTATTCCTGACACCAAGCGATAAGAGCCTAAGAGGCTTGGGTATTTAAGTGAGCCTCGCTCCACCTTCCCTCTGGGGAATCTACAAGGGGAAATCCATTTGACAGTCAGTCACACACCATAGCTCATTGGCACGTACCTTAGTGTATAAAAAAGGGTGCGCTCACTTGGTTGCTCGAACCCTTGATTGGGGAGACCTAGTTGTGGGCCATCCTTCGCCGATGAGAGCCTTTGTCTACACTCCTGCGAACCCACCCATAAACCGGGGTTGTATGGTTAAAGTAACAATTATTTCCTTGAGTATGTGCTTGTGGACCATCCTCATTTGGATGCACTTGGACTATTGTCAGAAATGCGAACTTGCTGGGCCATTTAAACTGGGGCGAGTTCGTACCTTATGACCATTGGGCCCAAAGCCTCTGAAATGTTGATGTGCCATTCTGTAGAAATTATTACTCTATGTTTACATTATCTTTCTTTTATGCTTGTGTTTGGGAACATCATCGTTTGGATCCATTTGGACCATTTGTCATGAGATATGGGCTTGTTGAGCCATTTAAACTGGGACAAGAACGTATTTTATGACAATTGGGCCAAAGGCTTCTAAGTGTTGATGGGCCACTTTGTGCTTGTGTTCAGAACATTACCATTTGGATTTAGTTGGGCTCTTGCCATGAGATGTGAACTCGTTGGGCCATTTAAACTGGGACGGGTTCACTCATATGACAGTTAGCCCAGAAGCTTCTAAAATGATAATGAGCTGATTTGTTTGAAGATTTTAGTTGATTCAATATGTTATATATGTTACATGCATCTCATGCACCCCCATGCATACATACATCATGCTAACCCTTGTGTTCAAAAAGCCATCATAGATTCCCGTTGGGTTAGGGAAGAGAGAAGACTCACTAAAAGACCGGTAACAGATATGAGTACATCCGATAATGAGGTATCCCGGATAGATCAGTTAGAAAATGGTTTCGCCAAGATTACCGAACAGTTGCAAGCCTTGACTACTGCCATGACAGATATGGCTGTGCCCCGTGCTGGGGGAAACTCTGAGAATGTAAGATGTGAGGATCCTCCGAATGGGTTGGGGGATGATATCCCCACTTTTGATGATGACATGGCAGAGTATGCAACAGGCAAAGTGATTGGGTCTCAGGCAGAATTTCAGAAGCTTTGGGATCAGATTGAAATAGTTACCCACAAAATGAGGGGTAAACATGAAGAGTTGTTAGATTATGAGGCAATGACCTTCAGAGAACAGCTGCCAGCTCAGTTTAAAATGCCCGACATAGCCAAGTTTAATGGGAATGGAGACCCGAGAGTCCATCTGCAGCAATATGTCTCAGTCATGAGTTCAGTGGGCCTATCACAGCGCCAGGTCCAAAAGATGTTTGGGATGTCACTTGAGGGGGCACCTGTGGTTTGGTATCATAGCCTTGAGAAGAAGGTTAAGGAAGATTGGAGGGAACTAGCTGATGCTTTTCTGAAGCAGTATGTTACAGACTTAGAGATTGACTTGTCACTCCGTGATTGGAGAACACTAAGCAGAAGCCGGAAAAAAGCTTCAAGGAGTATGTAGACCGCTGGAGAAGCCAGCTTCTGAAGATGCAGACTCAGCCCTCTGAGAAAGACCAGATCAAAATGATCATCAAGGGTACTAAGCCCTCCATTTATGGTAAGCTGCGGAGGATGACTTCGATGATTACGGATTTCCGACAATTGAGGGAAACGTTTATGGATATTGAACAAGAAGAGGCTGAAAACAGAAAGTTCTATGGCCAGAATAGAATGAATATTGAGGGACCTTCAGGGACCAAGCCGGCTACCGCTGAGGTCACTGCCATCAAAAGCATGCGATTTTCCAACCTTGGTAAGCCTCTTTCAAGGGTGTTCGAAAAGCTGAAGGCGCAAGGACTTCTGGAACCCTTAGAGGCTAAACCAATTCCAAACCCTGTACCACCCAACCTTAACCTAAGCCTGTATTGTCACTTCCATCGGAGAAGGGGTCACGAAACTGATAGCTGCACCCTCCTTAGGCATGAGTTCCAAAACCTCATTGACTCACACAAAATACCTGACCCAGAAAGAGAACAACCCAACGCACACAGAAATCCCCTACCCAACTACATGATCAACTCTGGCCTACCCGAAACCCTTGTCCTCTAAACTCTCAACCACTCAGCTTCATTCATAGGAATAGGGGATGACAACGGTGGAGAACCATAGGCCAATGAAGAAGGCAATGCTGCGAATGATGAAGTTATTCCTCCTAGTTTATTTGATCCTGCATTTTTAATAAAGACATTGATTTTGTCTCTACGTTCGAACCTTTTCTTAATGATAATAAAGACGTTCGTTTTGCTTACTTGCCTGAATCTCTTCCTCTCAACCGGCAACATGAGTATATTTGAGAAAAACATTCAACCTTGGTACTATGAAATTCAGTGATGTTTAGAACACGGGGAATTCCCGAAAGCAGCAAGCAGAAAAGATATGGTGGTCATTCAGAAATTGAGAAATGGGGCAGTGAGACTATCAGACTTGGAAGGGAATGAGTTCACCGAGCTGATTAAAGTGGAAAGGTTGAAACAGTACTTTGCCTGAGGAAGAATTGGCGGAAGACCTAACCCAACGGGACAGGAAACTCATTCATGCACGCATGCATACACGTAACATACTTTGCATTCTTTTGTGTTTGTTCTGCTTTGTATTCACAGGTTTTGAAGCAGAAAGAGAGAAAGAGGCAAAGACAAACCAATCAAGAACAGCGACAGTACTGTATCAGTCTGGGGGCGAGGCCCATATCAGTATCAGTCTGGGGACGAGGCCCATATCAGCAGTATCAGTCTAGGGGCGAGGCCCATATCAGTATCAGTTGGGGGCGAGGCCCATATCAGTTTCAGTATTGGGGATGAGTCCCAGGGGCGAGTCCCATATCAGTATCAGTTTGAGGCGAGGCCCACATCATTCTGGGGGCGAGGCCCACATCAGCATCACTCTGGGAACGAGGCCCACATCAGCATCAATATCAGTTTAGCTGGGAATGGCACTCAAAGAATGGAAACACAGTTCGAGAATGAACAAGCCAGGAATGGCACTCCAAGAATGGAAACACAGTTTGAGAATGAACAAGCCGGGAATGGCACTCCAAGAATGAGCACGGTTCGGAAATGGACCACTCTCATATCAGTAATGGTTCGGAAATGGACTATCTCTCATCAGCAACGGTTCGAAAATGGACCACTCTCATCAGCAACGGTTCGGAAATGGACTATCTCTCATCAGCAACGGTTCGAAATGGACCACTCTTATCAGCAACGGTTCGAAAGTGGACCACTCTCATATCAGTAACAGTTCAGAAATGGACCATTCTCATATCAATACAGTATCAGTCAGAATGGACTATCTCTCATCAGCAACGGTTCGAAATGGACCACTCTCATATTAGTAACAGTTTGGAAATGACCACTCATATCAGTATTGGTTCGGAAATGGCATATCTCTCATCAGCAACGGTTCGAAAATGGACCACTCTCATATCAGTAACGGTTCGGAAATGGACCATTCTCATATCAGTATTGGTTCAGAAATGGACTATCTCTCATCAGCGACGGTTCAAAAATGGACCACTCTCATATCAGTATCGGTTCGAAAATGGACTACTATCACTCGTCGAAAATGGCACTCCGAAAATGGAGAACGGTTCGAAATGGACCATCATCTCACACTCGCCGAAAATGGCACCGAAAATAGAGCACGGTTCGAAATGGACCATCATCTCATCTCGCCTAAAATGGCACTCCGAAAATGGAGCACGGTTCGAAAATAGACCATTATCTCATCAGTCACCGAAAATGGCACTCCAAAAATGGAGCACAGTTCGAAAATGGATAGACATCACTTCAGCAACGCCTCAGAAATGGGGTTTAGCATACCGAAAATGGTACAACCAGATCAACTCAACTCAATCAACACAGCAGGCAAACCAGCAGACAGCTGGCGAGCCAGGTAAGTGAAAATGCATTGCATGTACTTTGATAGGATTGTCACTGTCACACACTGCACAAGTCCCATCAAAGTGGGGGCGACTGTAGGCATTGCATTTTTGCATGTGAAACCCGATGATGAGTCTCAGTTGGAGGCACTACCTTTTAGCTAAGGATATTGCGGGAAACGGAGGTCGGAAGGGGAAATTCAGAAATACGTACGTCATCAAGTTCATTCACAAGTTCACTGTCTTCGTTAGTGCTGCGATCGTTACTTCGTTCGAACGTCAGGCAGATTGCGGACGTTCGTGTAGCGTTCGAATTGGCGTTCGAACAGCGTCGGTGTTTCTGGTTTTGCTGCTAGCCTCGCACCCCAGCCCAATTAGCCCCCCAAAGCCCATAAAACACATCCCATTTAATTAAATTAAACATTGAATTAAATAAAATAATTAAACCATTTACCAATTAAATAAAACATAAAATATAATCATACCTAATTAAGATAAATCAAATATATTAACTTCCTAACCAAACAAATCACATACTAAATTAAAAAGATGTCATGCCTAATTAAAATCAATCATAACAAACTAAATATTTTGTATTCCTAATCTAGCCAAGATTTGTCCCCCCTTAATCTTTGACTTCCCTTGCTCAACACCAAATCAAATCCTCATTTTAATGCAAAAATCCCTTCCTTGTGAGACAAGGTGAAGCCCTAGCCCTTCTCTATATAAAGAACCCTTCGCCAACCTTCTCAACCCTAGCTAGCTCATACAGATAACTCACACAAAAATCACAACACAAAGGGCCTTAGCCATTCACGGCAATAGCAACAAAAAGAACATAAACAATTCCCTTCATCTCCTCCACTCCATAACCGAAAACAGCACCCTCCTAAACCTCTACCCATCACCGAAAATCCCCCAATACAGCAGCCCTCCATCACCGAAAATATACCTCCAAACAGCAGCCCAAACACACCGAAAATACACCCGCAAAACAGTCCCTAAGACCCTCAAAACAGTAACATAAAAACTGCATTCATAATCCTTAAAATAATCACACAAGACTACACTAAAAACCCACAAAAAACACTCGGAGCAGTCCGTTGAAACGTCAAAACAAGTGACCTGAACAGTGAGCAGCAAAACAGAGGCCGAACAACAGCAGAACGGAGGCGAACAACAAGCAAAAAACAAAGACAGTGAGCTAGGACGCTGAACCAGTGAACCGGAGAAGTTGAGGAGTTTTACCCTTCCGATCTCCGCGAAACGTGAGTCCAAAAGTCGGCAAAAAGGTTAGACCTGAGGGTACTTTTCACACTCATCTTTATTTATTTTTGTTATTTATTTTGATTGTATTTTACTTATTTGTTAAATCTTGTTTGTGTATGATGTGTGTTGTGGGTATTGGATGAATGGAAGAGTGTCGTCTCTTGTGGTATATAGGATGGAAACCCAGACGTAAATTCCGTAGCCGAATCCGAATGGACGGTAGTGCGGTCTGTACTTGGGATACAACTTCACGTACCGCTTGAGTAAACGGCACCCTCTTTTGTTTTGTGTTGCTTTGGTTTATTTATTTTTCGTCACTTGAATTCTGCATGCTGCTTATTTATGCATGGTTCAATCAAGCGCATGGGCTTAGTAAGTGGAATGAAAAATCCCCTATGGGGAGGGGTTAAAGCCCTTTACCACGATGCTTTGCCGCGCCGGTTGATGTGTGTTCGGTTGAATGTAAGATGTGTTCAATCGGGCATACTTAGTTTGATATGATTGTCTTTATGTTTGTATGCATGATGCGATCGAGCGCATGGGCTTAGTAAGTGGAATGAAAGATCCCCTATGGGGAGGGGTTAAAGCCCTTTACCACGATGCTTTGCTGCGCCGGTTGATGTGTGTTCGGTTGGAAGTAAGATATGCCCAATCAGACATACTTAGTTTGATATGATTGTCTTTATGTTTGTATGCATGATGCGATCGAGCGCATGGGCTTAGTAAGTGCGATGAGAGGTCCTCTAATTGAAGAGGTTAAAATCCTTTACCACGATGCTTCGCCGCGCCTCGCATTATACTATTTGCCATTTATGTATTGCGTCCCATTTCATGCATCAGGTCTGTTCCCGTTCGAACGCGTTTACGAACGCAACTCGAACGCGCATGCATTTTGCCTTATCATGCATCGTCTCATTCCTGTTCGAACGCGTTCACGAACGCCATCGAACGTGAGCATTCTGTTCATTCTGTTCGAACGCGTTAACGAACGCCATACGAACGTGAGTATTCTATTTCATTTCCATTCGAATGCGTTCACAAACGCCATACGAACGTGAGTATTCTGTTTCATTTCCGTTCGAACGCGTTCACAAACGCCATACGAACGTGAGCATTCTGTTTCATTTCCGTTCGAACGCGTTTACGAACGCTACTCGAACGAGAACCTTATGTTACCGTTAGAACGTGTCTACGGACGCTGCACGAACACCCACGGTAAACAGATCCTCTTGCATCACATTACGACATGTCCATCTTAGCACATAGTTACCCTTTTTTACGTTATGCATTTGTATTACCTCTCTAGTTGTCTAATTCTGTTATGCGCTTAAATATCTTTTCTTAATATGCATGCTAGTAAGAATGCTATTTGTTTGTGCTTCTGTGTCCACCAATGCGTTCATTAACTTGTATGTTTGCCGTATGATAATCCTTATGTATGCAAATTGAGACATAGATTACATGCAAATAGGCTGTATGCAAATTCGAATATGTGTTACATATAATCTTAGATGAACTTGTTGATGTATGTATGTGAATTTAGAAGCATGATATTCTTAGAAATAAGTGTTACTTAAGCCTGATTAAATTATTATATAAATCCTTTCATTAGAAGTGGCATAAGTAAGGGACCATTCCGAACCCAACGGTTTAAGGTCTTCCCTTGCGGGGGTGAGTGCGGCCTTAAATCTCATTTTCCCGGTTCACACCGGGTGGCGACTCCATTATTCTCCGGTTTAGTCCCCCCACGGGCTACTCCGTACTCCCAACCGGGCCGCGAGCCCGGGACAGCATGCGTCGTCCAGTTCCTGTGTTCCCACACATGGGAAATGATAGACTCATGAGTAAATATTGATATGTATTATGATTAAGTCATGGTTTTAAGCTCATGCTTTACTCTTTGATTTCAAGTCAATTGCTATAAAATGGTTTTGGTTATAGTTTTGGGGACATATGCAGAACAACAGCAAAAACAACAGCAATTTGCTGCTGTTCTGCACCTGTTCCTTTTCCAGCCTATCTTGAATGGAAGAAGAAGTCTTTGATCCTTCTCAGTTGGTTACACACCACAATGAGACCTACTGTCTTTGCCCAAGTTATTGGATTTAGACGCAGTCACTCCAGTTATTGCTAGCCCGGGCTTCCATTATGATAAATATACCACAGGTCTTACTTAGTATAATATATATAGTATACGAGTGTTGGATGATTTGATGATTCTTACCTTCTTTTGGACTCTGACGTGTGATTGTACCCCCACAGGGACGCCTGACGAGTTTGCTTTTTGAGATTATACGAGTTGGATTTAGAATCTAATAATTTATATTGAGCAGTCCATGTGTAATGATAAAAGTTTATATGGTTATTAAAATATTGAAATTTCATTAGCATCATTATGATTATTTTTTTGTCATTGATAGTGTCGAAATTGTTATTTTACAGATGGCACCGACAATAACGACTGTAAGTCGTAATAAGGGTACTATATAGTTTGATTAACGGAACAGTGAGCTGGAAATCTTCCAAGCAAGATACTGTTACCGAATAAACAAAAAAGCTGAATATTGCTGCAGCTGAGGCAGCAAAAGAAGCAATTTTGGATCTGTAAAATTCCTAATTAGATTAGGAGTAGTTCTATTAGCAGCTGAGCTAGACTACAGCACAGGATAAAGAATTAATGGTCTCATCAATGATCCAAGTATATACTTCAACTATTTCATCTGATTCGTCGGATCATACATCGTGGCGATGTGATGATCGAATAAATCGCATCAGATGATAACCTTGCAAATCCTCTGACGAAAGCAGTTTCTCAGTAGAAATTTGAGCGACCCGTACATAGTTCAAGTGTAGGACACTTGAGTGATTGGCTATAGGCCAAGTGGGATATTGTTGGACAATTATGACCCATAGCATCACTATTTGTACAGAACATGGTGTTGTTGTACAAATTAACTATGTGACAAAAGAAATTGCTCTTTTATCATTTGTAATTGGATTACCGGGATATATAAATGATTAAAGTCCATATGATTAGTTTCGGATTAATAAGATATGAGACAGTATTAATCAACTAAGGTTTAATCATTAAAATATCCATAGTTGTAGTATTATCGAGATTGGACATCGATAATACTCGATAATACGGAATAGACTAATATTTTACTTGTGCGAGTTGTGAGAGCATAATGGCATAGTTCTCATATATTTAAGTATTGGATACTTATGCAAGTGTGATAGAAGGTTGTGTTTACCGATGGTACAGGAACAGCTTCGCTCTGGATAGACCCCTCAGAATTCCATTGGTAGTATGACTAAGTGTCTATGGAAGTCCGAATCAGGGTAGGTGTATTTGGTCTTAACCTGAGACTTGCATCGCTAATACTTGCGACAATCAATATACTTTGGTTTTGGTCTTCCGGGACTTTAACAGGTTCCGTGTACGCCTCTTTTGGGTATATTTAGAATCGTAGTGTATTGGGTGTGATGTCAAGATGAAAGTATCACTCCAGTCATATGGAGATGATGATCACGCAGGATACAGAACTAATACTCTTTAGTATTGCAGTCATCGGGATAATATGACTAGGTCATGTTTATCCGATTATAGAGACTAGTTACCAGAGATCCGATATGTGCTTCGTATGGGGCAGACACAATTCCAGCCCCAGGCCAAACACGTGACATTCGATACTGGATCGTAATACGCAATACTACGTATACTACGCCTGACACATATTACATATTCCTTAAAAGAATATTTCTGGAGAATTGGGTAGGCACGGTGCTTTGCTAGAAGCCAACCGTGTCTTATAAATCGGTAAGAACGTGGTACTAGGTACGCACATATTCAGATATTCCGATGACCAGATTTACTGCCAACATATCCAGGGATCTCATAGGTCGCTTCCCGAAGATTCACCGATGACGTATGACTCGAACATAATTAATCTGGGATTAATTGAAAGAGAGAGAAAATTAATCTAGGATTAATTACGGAGAATTTTATCTGGGATAAAATTCTATTAATAGAGAGAGAACGATTAATTCAGAATTAATCGATAAAATAATATATTCGATATATTAAACGAAATTAGATTTCGACGCGGAATTAAAATTGGATTTTGATTCGGGCGAGCAAATTAATTTAGAATTAATTCGCGAGCGATGTGAATAGTAATTTTGCTAGGCATAATTATTTAATTAAATTTGATTTAATTACGTTGCAACGAAAATTCGTTAATTTGGAATTAACGAACCCGAGCCCGAATGTGTTTGCGGGCCCACTCGGATTTTGAATTAAAGTGGGGCCCACAAGTCACATCTCCTGTCACTTTAGTGATGGAAGTCATGTCACCTTTTTGTGATTGACATCTAGTCACTATTCATGATGGGAGTAGATGGATGCATTGAATGCCAATTTTCCCTTCAATTTGCTTTATGCTTTTTGGAAAAGCATATACCAAATTTGGAGTTGACTTTTCATAAGTGTAATTGGTTTTAGAAATCAAATATACAAAAAGCTAAACTCTCTCTCATTTTTCCTCTCTTGGCCGAAACTTGGCCTTATTTTTCCTCTCCAATGCCGTAGGGTTCATGGCTTCTTGATTTTGTTTCAAAATCTAAGGTGCTAGCACACACAGGGAGTCTTACAAAGGTGTTATTGAAACATATCCATGAGTTTGGAATTCAAGGAGATGCTTGGAAGATCAACATACATCAAAAGAGAAAGCTTGGAGCAACAACCATGGAGGTAAAGTTTTGAACTCTCCGCCAACATCCAAGCCGATCAAAGTGAGTATTTCCGCAACTTACTTTGTTGTATTCACATGATTTCATGCTTAATTGATCTTGGTTTGACCTAGAAAACCCTACAATGGTATCCGAGCCATAATTGAGCACGAAATTGAATTTATGGTTCTTAATCTTGATTTGGGTATTTTTGATTTGAGCATGTTTTATTCAAATTGTTTGTTTGAGCATGCTTATAATATGTTAACTTTGAGTTTTGCATGATCAATTTGAAGAAAAAATTAATTGGATTAATTTTCCCCAAATTTGAGGCTTGGCCGAAAGTGATGGAACCCTTAGCTCTTGGTGATTTTGAATTTTAGCCAATTGGATGTGTTTAAAATGCATGAGATATATTAGTTTGTGATTTAATTGGATTGAAATCAAAATTGATATAAAAATCACCATATTACCGAGAGCTTAGGAAGCATGTTAGGATTGATTTTGCTTCAATTTGTGTTGGACATAAGTTGGTTAATTAAAGCATGATTAATTATGTAAATTGGTATTTTGGAAATGTTAATTTGAATAATTAATTATGACTATACACTTTAGTTAATTGAATTGTGATATTATGAATATTGGAATTTAATTAATTGGGCTTAATTTGGAATTGGGCTAAAAATGTTGTATTTGGGATTAATGGGCTTGGTTGGGCCAAGTTTGGTTTAGGTTAATTGGTTGGATCCAATTGGGCCTAAAACCATTTCCATAAAGTCCAAATATGATAATTGGGCCTTTATAATTTAATTGGGCCTAATGGGCCAAAATTAATTTTATGGCAAATGATGATTCCTTATTGGGCTTTGGTTGCCAAAGTCCATGCCTTATGAATTAATTGAAAGCCCATTGGACTTTAATTAAATTGACATTGAATGTTAATTGGATTTTGAGACCCGTTAAGATTAGATTTAGAATCTAAGTCGCAAAGGCACATTAAAAAGTGTAATTATTTAATTTGGAATTAAATAAAGAATTAATATTGAATACAAATTAAATTGGATTTAATATTGTAGTTTGATATAATTCAAGAATTCGTACTTTGAGTACTTATTCTTAAAACGAGTTGGACTCGCGCAAATCAAATCGTTGCTTGAACATTGGATGGTCATTAATCAATGATTAATTAATTGGATTAGATTGATTGATAACATGCTTTGTGTGAATACATGGATGTGATGTATGAATAATGTATATCAGATGGATATTAGATGGGTGAGGGAAATTTTGGAAATTGTTGTAATAAATTTAGAATTTATTAAATCGGACCTGCGTGTCTAGCCTATTACCTATTGACTCTTTGTAATTCTCTTCTCACGTATTCCCTTCAATGTAAATGAGGTTTCTTTAGAAGTGTTATGTAATTGGGTTGAAGTAAGATTTGTGCTAGCGAGAGAGAGGAAATGAAGAGATTTGTTCTGGGAACAAATTGTTTTATATATCCATCCGCATATATCATTATTAATTTATTTACCGCGCCTTATTATGCTTTTAGAATGCATGTTTAAGGGTGTATGATGAGACCTAATCAAAGATAATTAATTGGTTGCCAATTACGCGAAAAACCCTCAACAAATATTAAACGCTTTCCTTCCATTGAATGATTCATTCTCAAGATCCAAGATTGACACTGATTTGTTGGCCAATGTCAAGACATTTGTCCATCGCGGATGTGTTTGAATCATGAAGGCTTTGTTCCATATCGTATGTCTTGTCCAAGTTGTGATTTGTTGGCCAAAGTCAAGATCACTTCTTGTCCATCGACATCGATTACGAAGCTTTCCAAGGTCAATGGGTCTCGCTTAACTGGAATCATTAAGCTTGTTGTGCCAAAGCCAAGGCTTAGTTGATTCAGAGAAAAATGTTAGGGAATATATCAGATATATTGGCATATATTAGATATATGTTTCGGACTTGGATGTCCACCAACTGGATCTAGGAATTTGATGAGATCCAATTGATCTTAGAGATCTACCTAGTTAAATATCATACAGCTTGTTGGCCAAAGTCAAGGTTGTGTGTTATTTAACGGGATCCTAGCCCACTAGGAAACTAAGTTTCCCGAGTACTCAATAGAGGGTTAGAGGCTCGCCGAAAAATAGTGGGAGGCAAGTATTAAATTTTCAATTTCGTTTAGATACTTTCCAATACGCGTTCATTTCATTTTTCGTCATTAATTAATAAATATATTAGTTGGACTAATATTTAATTGTTGTTTTAATTAAACAGTTGGACTGTATTCAAACTACTTCAATTTATAGTTGATTATATAATTGGATTATAGTAATCAATATATTTGAATTTAACCAATCAAATTATAGTTGATTATATAGTTAGACTAAAGTAATCATTATATTCAATTGTACCCGAAATCGTTGATTAGATAGTTGGACTATTGAAATCAAGATAACTGAAATATTAGCGTTTAAAACATAATCCTGGATGAAAATGTCTTTAAATGGCTTTAATTTTCAGAATGGGAATAGAACCTCAGGATAGTCCTGGGAATTGAGAAGTTATTCTATTTGATAGAGAAACATCTCGGGCCTGAGCCCGGAGTTGAGCAAATAGTGGAGCATGAGTTTTGGAAGACTCATGATGATGATAACTTTAGTGCTCAATCCTTTATGCTTAATGCAATGACACTTTAATTTTGTCGTCAGAAATAAGGATTAGATCCTTATACTATGATGTTGAAATTAAAGGTCTTCATAGATCTATTCTTAGACCTTAGAAGTACGAATTGTAAAAGAAGCTCTTTCGCTCGTGTATGTCAGAGGGTACATCTGTCGTGCACAGGGTGTCGCAGATGATTGCTGACATCGATCAGCTAGGTTAGCTGGGCATTACCTACGTGGTCGATACTACCAAAGATTTGATCTTATAGTCTCTACCAGAAAGCTGGGGCAGGTTCATCATGAACTAAGAGTAAACTCTTGGAGAGTTGATGGTTATGCTCAAGGAGGCAGAGCCAGAGCTTCTAAAAGGGGCAAAGGCAAAATCATCACAGTCTTCTAGGAAGATATAAGACATATCCCAAGCTGTCTGCCTAAACTGTGGCAAACAAATTCACGGGAAGCGTGACTGCCGTATGGACAAGGCAGACATGGAGGAAGTGAAGGCGGGGCAAGGCTCCGGCTTCATGTATGTTTGTCAAAAACATGTTCACTAATGGTTTTAAAATTAGATTTTAGATACCAGATGTGGTACATAAATATGTACTGATGTGCAGAATCTGCTGATTAGCAGGAGACTGATTTCAGTTGAGATCTACCTGCGAGTCGGAAATGGGACGAAAGTCGCTGTTTTAACCGTAGAAACCTAAGTTTAGGAACTACCATTCGGGTGTGTACTTAAATTAGGAAACTGTTATAATGTAACTAGTTTGACTAGAAACATTATCTCTATATCTAAGTTTAACCCGTTGCAGGTATACCTTTATATTCTAGAACACTAAATGTTTTATTTTATAAAGATGATATTGAGATAAACACATTAGATGTGAATAATAGTATTTATATTTAGAATATAAATGAATCTCGAACATATGATTGACAAACAAATAGCTCAAATTGAATAAATCAGTTGAGACTTAAAAGTGGCATTGTTGTCTGGGACACATTAACAAGACTCGTATATCCACACTTTCGAAGAGTGGGTACTAGGACAGATTTGATTCTATTCAAATGATGTCTACGAATCTAGTTTAATTAGGCAAAGTGCCTAAAACACCTTTTACTCAGTAAAAGTGCAAGTGCCACCGATCTGTTAGCCCTCATTCATGGTGACGTAAGTGGGCCCATATCTAGCTAGGATATAGGTGGATATGAATACTTCGTAACCTCTACGGATGTGGCATCACGTTATGGTTATGTGTATCTTATGAAACACATGTCAGAAACTTTTAGAGTTTCGACACGAAGTATAAAAACAGACCGGCAAGAGTATTAAAACATCACGATTGGATCGTGATGAAACTACTTAAGCAATAAGTTTCTCAATTACTTGAAAGAGTATAATATTCTTTCAATGTGGGCTCTTCACGGAATACCTTGATGGGGTTTTAAGGGGGAATATCGGTAACGCAGCGGAATCGCGAAAATCAAAATTTTTCGATTTCAAAAATTTTCTCGGATCAATCAAATAAACTTATTTATTTAATTATCCAATTATCAAATTCTGAAAAATTACACAAGAGATCAAATTTCTTGGTAATTACCGAATTACCCCAAAACTTTGTAAATTGATTATTTTAGTCCAAAAGTTGTCAAATATAATTTTGGATGATTCTAAATCATTTCTAAAATATTTTTCAACACATATAATGCATCAAAATCAGATTTCACAAATATCCCCAATTTTTGAGCAATTACCGTGAGCACCCCAAAATTTCCAATTAATTACAATTTGGTCACTTTTGTTCAAAACTTGCCAAGATCAAATCCAATTAACCTAAAATTTTACATGCATCATATTCATACCATAATACATCACATATATGAAAAGCCCCAAATTTGGAGAGGGTTATGAACCCTAAGTTTTCAATTTCACCAAATTGTCCAATTTTACCAAATCTTTAAAATCCAACACTTTAATCCATTCAATACTTCACCAATCTAGCCTCACCACTTTGAAAAAACTCTAGAACAATTCTAGGTCACCAAGGAGTGGCTTAATAACTCTAGAATGGCAACTTTGATTTTCTAAAAATCAAAAGTAAAGCTTTGAAACCATTTCAAGCTTACTTACATGCACACATCTTTCATTCGAGTTCACAACAACTAAAAAACAAACTATAAGTATAGAGACAACATCAAAGCAACACAAGATGAAGCTAAGCATGTTAGAAACATTTTTCATGTTGGAAGATTTGAAAGAAAACTTACAAAACCTTAAGATTTCCAAGCTTTTCCTTCTTTTCTTCAAACTTTTCTCTCAACCACTTTTGTGTTTCTTTTTTTTTTTTTTTTTTTTGTTTTTTGTTTTTTTTTTTGTATCAAATGAACTTGTTAAACCCTAAAATGAAATGAAACAATATGTAATTCACCAAAATAAGCCCTTGGCCGAAATTGTGAAGAGAAAAAAATAAAAATATCTAGATATTTTTACTTTGTTTCATTTAAAGGTTTATCAACTTGTTTTACTTTTATCATTACACTTTAATGATTCCAAACAAGTCAAAAATGGCAACTTAAAAAAATATAACACTTATATTTAATAAGACATGGCCGAAAATTACAAAAATAAAAAGGAAATACATATTTTCAATTTTAACAATTAAAACAAATATCCAAGGAAGTCAAATTCAATTTGACAACCTTTTCCTTTAATGTAAAGTCAAATATTTACACTTATAAATCATTTCCTAACTTTATCATTTGATGAGATTGTTGGTTAATTCTAAGGTCCCAAGATCAAATCAAGACATGAATAATGCGTGAATACATCAACGGAGGTAGCGGAATACTCACATCGATCGGTTATGTCAATTTGGAGACGATTCGAAGCCAATATGTTCACTGTTTGGGCGCATGAACTGCAGCAGTCCACTGTCCTGCAAAACAGAAATTTGAGTGAAGAAACGGAGCTCCAAGCCTCGTCCGACGGATCCCGGCTCATGGGTGAACCTCCCTACCACCTTCGCAAGACTCGTAGTGTGCTAGCACTTGCGGTTTTCACCATGAAAACCCAACCCTTGCTTCCCTTTAGTGTCACGTTTTTCTGGTTCAAAACCAGTCCCAAAATTCTGTTTTGGGCGTGAGAGAAGAGAGCAAAATGAGAGAGTTGAATTATTAATTTTTGTTACCAAAAATCAATTTATATTTATGCCATAAAATTTATTAAATTAATAATAAACTTATGACACAAATCATGCAATGGCTTAGAGTGTCAAACACTCAAACTCCATGCAAAACCATTGAGTGTATTGTACACTATCACCATGCAATGCATTAGAATTAAATAATGCATAAAATGACATGTGTCATGTGGGCCCCACACGTTTCCAAATGAAAGTGGGCCCACGTGCACTCACGCGTTCGAGTTCGATATTTCCGAAATACCGAGCTTACGTCGCGACGTTAATTAAATCGAATAATTGCGGCTAGCGAAATTATCATTTACGTCGCTAACGAATTAATTCTAAATTAACTCGTTTGCCCGAATTAAAATCTAATTTTAATTCCGCGTCGAAATCTAATTTCGTTTAATATATCGAATATATTAATTTACCGATTAATTCCAAATTAATCGTTATCTCTCTCTAGACGATATTTTATCCTAGATAAAATATCTCCGTAATTAATCCTAGATTAATTTTCTCTCTCTTCTATATAATCCCAGATTATTCAAGAGTGCAAGTTGTGCGTCATCGGTGGATTATCGGGAAGCGACCCATGAGATCCCCGGATAAATTGGCAGTAAATACGGTCGTCGGAGTATCCGAATCACGTACGTACCAAGTACTACGTTCTACCGATTTACGAGACAAGGTCGACTCCTAGCAAAGCACCAAGTCTACTCAATTCTCCGGACATATCCATTAAGAACATCAAAGATCTGTATCAAGCGTAGTATACAATTGTATTGTGCATATTGGCCCAGTATCGGATAATCACGTGCTAGGGCTGGGGCTGGATAAGTGTCTGCCCCGTCCGAAACATATATCGGATGTCTGGTAACTAGTTTCTATAATCGGATATTCATGACCTGGTCATAATATCACGATTGGATGCGCATCACTTAAGAGCACTAATACCGTATCCTGCGTGACATCATCTCCACTATGACTGGAGTGATACTTCCGTCTCGACATCACATCCAATACACTACGATTCCTGATAAACCCAGAAGAGGTGAACACAGAACCAGTTAAGATCCCCAACCACCAAAACCAAAGTTTACCGATTGTCGTAAGTATTAGCGTTGTAAGTCTCAGGTTAAGACTATACACACCTACCTTGATTTCGGCCTCCCATAGATACCTAGTCATAATACCAATGGGATTCCGAAGGGTCTATCCAGAGCGAAGCTGTTTCCCGTACCATCGGTGAAACACGACCTCCTATCGCACTTGCACAAGTATCCAATACTTATATATATGAGAACTATGCCGTTGTGCCCTCACAACGCGCACAAGTGCAATACTAGCCTATTCCGCATTATCGATGTCCAGTCTCGATAATACTACGGCTAGGGATATTTAATGATTAATCCTTCGTGGACTGATACTGTCTCATATCATCTCAATCCAGGAACTAATCATATGGACCTCTCTTCATTATATATCTATGGTGATCTAATCACAAATGACGATAGTGCAATTTCCTTGTTACATAGTTAATTTGCTACAACAACACAATGATCTGTGCAAATAGTGACGCTATGGGTCATATTATCCAACAGAGATATTTATATTTTAATTATATTAATCATTTAATAATTAAATAATTAAATAATTAATTAAATATAAATATCTCAAATATATGTATTATATTTACTTTAAATATTTCAAATACATATATTAATGATATATGTCAAATACCTTTATTTGACAATTTATTAATGTGTATTTAATAATATCATATATTAAATACAAATACACATTAATTAGGAAATGACGGTTCCGCCCGTTCGCATGTATTTTTCATTTAACGTTTAAACGATTTATAAATAATCAACATTATTCATAAAAGTTGCCCTAATCCTCTACAAGTATATTTCATTAGTGAGACTCTCTAGATTCTGGTATATCCGTCACAAAATCCAATTTAGTGTCCATAATTTACCCACCCATAAATTATGACGACCACAGATAAACTAGCTGAATCATACAGGTCGAGGTCATTGCATACGTATAATCCCTCCGTCACAGGTATCCGGATAATCCCAGAGATATAGATGTAAACGTCAAATCTCTATAGGTATTATCCCGTCGACGTATCTATTAGCAATCTCTAAATAACATTCAGAACTTACTTCCGAAGTATACTGTGGCCACAGATTTAATAGACTGCTAATCATATATGGACTACTTATGCTCTGTACACAGAACTGACGGATCCTATCTTGATACACACAGGATATCCTGAGGATCGGTCCACACCCAACGAACATGCGGAGGTCTGATCTAAATAGATCGGTGACGTGACTACTATATAAGTGTGGAGGATGTCTCATACATCCACAGTGGTATCTCAAGTCGAAGGACCACTATGCTACTCAACTCGAGAAGATTCTTATTGACGTTGGTGTATTATCCATTAAGAATCTTCGGTGAGTCGTTCAGTGTTTATCCACTATAAACACCTACATGTCTATACGAGTCTCCCTAGACTCATGGTTCATTGGGATAAACCATCGGACCAAGTCTCGATATACGACATGTACTGGTCTCAATAGATTTGACTAACCGACCCGTGTTAGTAAATCTTGACCAGGAATAATATTTGATAATATACATTTAGCAGTGACACTTCGCAAAGTCAATTACAAACTAGCTTTGTAACTGTGTACTGCATTATATATTGTCGGGCCTTTGTCTAATATATACATATCACTAAACAACATTTAGTTTCAATCTAATCGTAATCAGATCGAATACGTATATAAAAACAAGAGGTGCAACCATAAATAAGTAATATTATGGAAAATGGGATGTTCGTATTCATGAATCAGACATAAATACGGTCCGGATTGGCGCTCTGAGCACCAACCCCAACAATTTCTCCCACTTGCTCTAGTGCCAATCCACGGTATCATATACACATCTCAATGTGTATCGTATACTCATGGCTCTCAAAAGCTTACCTAGCACTTAAGAGGTAGGCAACAAGAAGTAGGCCCGCTATTACATATTGAGTTTGTCAAACAAACTCCATCGTTTCCCATAGTCAGCATCATTCATATTTTGTAGAATCTAAATTATACATTAATATGACTCTGATGCTACATCAATATTGTGCTACAACTACTGAATTGTCCAAGTATTTAGGGATCAAATCCAAAATACTATGAAGACAACAACAAGCACAACAACAATATAAAACTTCTAATTTATAAGGTCACTATGCAACTTCATAAGTCAATACTTCATAAGTTACATCTAATTCCACTAAATAGTAGAATCTTTTGTGACACTCCCACTGCATCTTTTGTGACTCTTTATGACATAGACTATCTATCGTCATAATTAGTCTCAAAACTAATATGACCTCATTGGTTGCAGAATGTATTCTCCATGAATTAGAAACTTGTTCTTAATATCTCAAAGATCACAAAGAACGTGTTTCAAGATCCATCCTATGGTCTATAGGATATCAAAATAACTCGTAACAATTACGATTAAATCGATATCTACAATCGCACATTATAAAGTATTCATTATGTCATCATCAAATGATACATAAGATTGATTAGACATTCTAATCAATATCTCTTTCTAAAAGGGAATCATCCTTTACGAAAGATGAATACTATGTACAAGACACACATTAACTGTCAAACAGTTATACTAACTGTCATACAGATAGCCTAGTTATGTCCTTTATTAGATAATATCTAATGCACGAATAATAGGAGTAACTCACAAGTCTCTTAGTTTTATATATTATATAAAACTTTATATCAAATATAACAGAGACTACTCCCACTGCTTTCACGGAGTAAAGAAGACTTAGGTAAATCTTTTACCTGAAAAACATCTCATTATTACTATAATAATGATAATGTTGTTAGGATATATAACACTAGAAAGTAATTTGTACGCTCCCACTAACCCTTCAAACACATATGTATTCTCTATACTTTGACAAGATCAGACAATCTGATTATATCAAAAACAGAGAACACAGATTTCCGGAAGACTTATCCGAGTCTACAATAGGCTCTATAAGCTAGAACACTAAACTGCGATCTCAGCAGAATACAAACTCTAGGGCAATTCCAGAATGAACTCTTCAAACAAAGAAATCACAACTGATCTCTTATTTGAATAAGTCATTCAAAAATGCCACTTTGCATTCTTTAGCCAAAATGTACAGTTTAATATCAATATTAACCAACAGATCTTAAATTGTTCAATTAGTGTGACTAGAGACAAGTTTCCTTAGAATCTACAATAGATTGCTGAGTATAACTTTTCTCACTGTCATATTGTAAAGGTCAAACCTTTAATAAGCTCATACTGCTTTCGCTGCGCAAACAATTAGCACATATCATGAACTAATTCACAATGAAAGCTTAATCAAGTTCAAAACTTGATCGTAGTAAGCTATGAACAATCTTAGATTTATTGTTCAATGGTGAACTTCCAGAATCGATATCAAATATCGCTTCCATTATAAGTTATAGGATAATTTTCTTCAATAAGAAAACAACAAAACCATTAAGTATCAAATACTCGTAAATGATTCTGTTATCCTATTGGACTTGTACGGAAGATGTATAAGGGTTGTTTCATCTTATTAATTACGCAGTTCCAATTATAGTTTATCATTCTCACATTTGACTTCAATAAGTCAAGTCCTTTTTACAATAATTAACATCTGATGTTACACACCAAGTAATAAAATGATTTTATTACTTAGGATAGTAGGAAAGATATTTTATTAAATAGAATAAAATATTCTATAAAATAGAATAAATGATAAACTTTTACTTATACCTCCGAGGTGTAAGTAATTTCCATTATTTAACTATTATATAAATAGAAAGATTCAAATCTCAAACTTTTCAAGATTCAGATTTTCTACCTATACATATCATAGATGCAACTGTGGAAATTAATGGAACCTAAATTAAAATGATGAACTAGTGTTACTGAAGCATATCCCCAAGAGTATTGAAACTAATTTGGTAACATTCAGTATCAAACGAATCAAATCATATAAGATTCGACTGCTGCCACTACTCAATTCCATCAAGATGGAATCGTGGAAGAATAATATTGAATAAGAATCATATTCACTGAATAACTTTAGAACTAATTGCTTTAAATTCATATGTTTGATCGTATCAAATATCTTTGAACAGTTCAAAGACATGTAATGAATTTTAATGATAGAGTTCTCACAAAACTTCAGATTGAATATATTTGAACAAGTAAAAAATGTTCAACCTACGTTTCATCAGAACAGATTGAAAGTTCTTGATCATTTCAAGACGTTCAATATGTGTTCTTTCAGAAACACGTAAATAAGTTATGACAATTCATAAACTAAGTTACGCAGTAAAGAAAACTATGTTAAGCAATTACAATTTATTAAACTACATACATCCAATGTATCAGTTAAATAAATCTGGTGGTCCAATGACAATCATTAGTTAAACGAGATCTTAATCACCTTTCCCGAATTCAATATTCATTAAATGGATAAGGATATGTGGTGTGATCTAGTATCAAACCATCATTTACCATACGGAATAAGCATCCAATGCTTAAGTGATTAAACTCATAAAGCACCGTTCTAAATTATTTACTTTACTGAATAATTTTTCTTAATGTTTATCTCTATGTCAATGACACTACTAGTTGTATTTAAAATATATAACTATTGTTTATTAAGAACAAGTAACTATCCAATAGTCGCAAGTTCCGATATCAAATATCAAAACAATTGTTAACTAATATTTTTAAATAACTAGACAGGAGATCTGGTATCCAATACCTATAGTTGTAGTATTATGAAAATCGATATTTTATATACACAACTATACACATCTCCTTTCTTTAGCTTTACTATTTGCATTCAACTATTCACAACAATTACAAATAATTGATTAGCAAATCGTGTCAGACACATTGCCTCTAAAGGTAATTAAAGCTAAGAAACGTCATTACTAGATAAACAAATACCTAATGGGGCTTTCTTAATACCAGTCAAGAATCTCGAGACATGAACTAATTCAAGTCAATTCTTACTGCATAAGAAACTATTCTCTCTAAAGTATTATATCCTAAAAAGGATATCTATCTAGATTATGACTTAGAAACTAAGTCATCAACCATCTTGATTTTTCTAGAAAATCAAAACAAAATTCCCGATGATTTAGACAAATCTAATAATATCATAGTCTAGTAGTATCTAGAACCTATTCTAGAATAACTGCAACCAAGAGTCAAGTCAGATAACATATCAAAATATGCGTGCAGTGAATTAAAAGTTTAATTCTATCTAATATAGATTAAGGAAAACAAACAAGCGGCTATTTCCATAATAATACACACTGCCTAAGTTAAGGAATTTTTAAACTTAGCAGTGCCTCCCATTATTTTACGTAATATCGTAATCCCCAACAGAAAAATAAGAATTCAATAATTAAATCGAATTCCATAATGGGAAGAGGGTTCCAAGAATATATTTCGACTCACAGCAGAGGCACAGTCTCGCCTACGTATATTCACAGGCAGACAATCATTGTCAATCACTCACTAGTGACTCCTGGGTTTCAAGTCCTGGTCGTTTCTCGTTGTCGCTGCTAAGGCAGGCCCACAAGGAGACGTACCAAGGTTAAACTCGTCAATGATAAACTGAGTTACTTGCGTAACCCTGACAGGTAGGGCACATTCAGGATTCCGCTTTCGCTTGAATTTATCTAGTATCTTATATACATCCGGCATAAATAAATCTCTATCGGCTACACCCTCACAGCAGAGGCACGGTCTCGGATGTAGTCACGAAAAAATATTTATAACCGTATTGACAAGGTGAACCAAGAAACAAGTATTCCAAATACCAGTTACCTTAAAACCTTATTAAGCGGGGATATTCCATAAAGTGTCATACACTTTAATTTTAATCAAATTAAATGAAAGCATGCATGTATCAAGTAAAGAAAAGAAAAAAACATTAGATTTTAAAGGGCTAATCATATCGGGGTGTTCGGAATCAGACTCGCTCTGATACCATTTTGATGGGGTTTTAAGGGGGAATATCGGTAAAGCAGCGGAATCGCGAAAATCAAAATTTTCCGATTTCAAAAATTTTTCTCGGATCAATCAAATAAACTTATTTATTTAATTATCCAATTATCAAATTCTAAAAAATTACACAAGAGATCAAATTTCTTGGTAATTACCGAATTACCTCAAAACTTTGTAAATTGATTATTTTAGTCCAAAAGTTGTCAAATATAATTTTGGATGATTCTAAATCATTTCTAAAATATTTTTCAACACATCTAATGCATCAAAATCAGATTTCACACAAATCCCCAATTTTTGAGCAATTACCGTGAGCACCCCAAAATTTCCAATTAATGCAATTTGGTCCCTTTTGTTCAAAACTTGCCAAGATCAAATTCAATTAACCTAAAATTTTACATGCATCATATTCATACCATAATACATCACATATATGAAAAGCCCCAAAATTGGAGAGGGTTATGAACCCTAAGTTTTCATTTCACCAAATTGTCCACAATTTACCAAATCTTTAAAATCCAACACTTTAACCCATTCAAGACTTCACCAATCTAGCCTCACCACTTTGAAAAAACTCTAGAACAATTTTAGGTCACCAAGGAGTGGCTTACTAACTCTAGAATGGCAACTTTGATTTTCTAAAAATCAAAAGTAAAGCTTTGAAACCATTTCAAGCTTACTTACATGCACACATCTTTCATTCAAGTTCACAACAACTAAAAAATAAAATATAAGTAGAGAGACAACATAAAAGCAACACAAGATGAAGCTAAGCATGTTAGAAACATTTTTCATGTTGGAAGATTTGAAAGAAAACTTACAAAACCTTAAGATTTCCAAGCTTTTCCTTCTTTTCTTCAAACTTTTCTCTCAACCACTTTTGTGTTTCTTTTTTTTTTTGTATCAAATGAACTTGTTAAACCCTAAAATGAAATGAAACAATATATACTTCACCAAAATAAGCCCTTGGCCGAAATTGTGAAGAGAAAAAATAAAAATATCTAGATATTTTTACTTTGTTTCATTTCAACATTATTTGTTTTACGTTTATCAACTTGTTTTACTTTTATCATTACACTTTAATGATTCCAACATGTTAACAATGGAAACTTAAAAAATATAACACTTATATTTAATAAGTCATGGCCGAAAATTACAAAAATAAAAAGGAAATAGATATTTTCAATTTTAACAATTAAAACAAATATCCAAGGAAGTCAAATTCAATTTGACAACCTTTTCCTTTAATGTAAAGTCAAAAACTTTACACTTATAATCATTTCCTAACTTTATCATTTGATGATATATTTATATTTTAATTATATTAATCATTTAACAATTAAATAATTAAATAATTAATTAAATATAAATATCTCAAATATATGTATTATATTTACTTTAAATATTTCAAATACATATATTAATGATTTATGTCAAATACCTTTATTTGACAATTTATTAATGTGTATTAATAATATCATATATTAAATACAAATACACATTAATTAGGAAATGACGACGATTCGGCCCGTTCGCATGTATTTTTCGTTTAACGTTTAAACGATTTATAAATAATCAACATTATTCATAAAAGTTGCCCTAGTGCTCTACGAGTATATTTCATTAGTGAGACTCTCTAGATTCAGGTATATCCGTCACAAAATCCAATTTCGTGTCCATAATTTACCCACCCGTAAATTATGACGACCACAGATAAACTAGCTGAATCATACTGGTCGAGGTCATTGCATACGTATAATCCCTCCGTCACAGGTATCCGGATAATCCCAGAGATATAGATGTAAACGTCAAATCTCTATAGGTATTATCCCGTCGACGTATTTATTAGAAATCTCTAAATAACATTCGGAACTTACTTCCGAAGTATAATGTGGCCACAGATTTAACAGACTACTAATCATATATGGACTACCTATACTCTGTACACAGAACTGATGAATCCTATCTTGATACACACAAGATATCCTGAGGAGCGGTCCACACCCAACGAACAGGCGGAGGTCTGATCTAAATAGATCGGTGACGTGACTGCCATCTAAGTGTGGAGGATGTCTCATACATCCACAGTGGTATCTCAAGTCGAGAGACCACTATGCTACTCAACCCGATAAGATTCTTATTGACGTTGGTGTATCATCCATTAAGAATCTTCAGTGAGTCATTCAGTGTTTATCCACTATAAACACCTACACGTCTATACGAGTCTCCCTAGACTCATGGTTCATTGGGATAAACCATCGGACCAAGTCTCGATATACGACATGTACTGGTCTCAACAGATTTGACTAACCGACCCGTGTTAGTAAATCTTGACCAGGAACAATATTTGATAATACATTTAGCAGTGACACTTCCCAATGTCAATTACAAACTAGCTTTGTAACTGTGTACTGCATTATATATTATCGGGCATTTGTCTAATATATACATATCACTAAACAACATTTAGTTTCAATCTAATCGTAATCAGATTGAATACGTATATAAAAACAAGAGGTGCAACCATAAATAAGTAATATTATGGAAAAAAAGGATGTTCGTATTCATGAATCAGACATAAATACGGTCCGGATTGGCGCTCTGAGCACCAACCCCAATACACCTCATTTTGACGGTGTGTCCGAACAGAGAAATCAAATTTTGTTGGACATGATAAGGTTAATTATGAGTCGCTCTGAGCTACCATTTTCCTTTTAGGGATACGCATTAAATAGTGTAATACTTATTTTGAATAAGGTTCCATGAAAAATCTGTTAGACAGATTTCATATTAGCTATGAACAGAAAAGAAACCAGGTTTTTCTCATTCCTGAAGATTTGGGTATGCTGGGCATATGTTTGGATGATACCAAACTAGAACCCAAATTGGATAAGTGCCTAATTTGTAATTGGTTATCCTAGGGTAACCAAAGTATAGTACTTATACAACTCACAAGAGAACAATGTAATTGTTGCTCGCCATGCGGTTTTCCTAAAAGGAATACCTATATGCAGTGGTAAGTGGGAGGAAAGTAAAACTCGATGAAAATCAGAGAAATACTGTTCCAGGCACCAATTCTTTAACGGAACACAAACAGTTTATCAGAGATGAAACTGTACCACAATCTTCAAATACACAAGAACCGCGCAAGTCGGAGAGAGTCAGAAAATAACCTGGGAGGTATGGGTTTCTGATCTCGCCTCATGAAGATGTCAATCTTATTGAGGAAGACAAACCGGCTACATATGGGGAAGTGATACAATGTATCGACTCCCTATTATGGCAAAGTGCCATGATGTCCGAAATGGATTCCATGTATATCAACCAAGTTTGGACACTGGTTGTTGTACCAGAAGGCATTGTGCCTATTGGTACAATATGAGTCTTCAAGGAAGACAAACATGGATGGCAACATACAAACGTACAAAGCTAGGCTTGTAGCGAAAAAGGTATCGTTATCAACATTGTGTCGATTACGAAGAAACCTTTTATCCGTTACCATGATTAAATCCATTTGGATAATGCCTGCTAATGCTGCATGTTTCATTTATGAAATATGGCAGCTGAACGTCAAAATTGCTTTCCTTAAACGGAAACCTTTTGGAGGATGTTTACAACATCCTGACGGTTTTGTTGTACGAAAACAAGCAAACAAGGTTTGCAAGTTAAATCGATCCATTTATGGATTGAAGCAAGCATTACGTTCTTGGAACCAGCGTTTTGATGTAATCATAATGGTATATGATTTAATTCAAAACAAAAATGATTCTTGTGTATATAAGGAGGTTAGTGGGAGCGCATTGACAATGATTGTCCTATATAATGATGACATATCATTTCTTGGAAATGGCATTCCCATAATACAATCGGTGAAAGCTTGGCTTTTATGAAAATTCTCTATAGAATACTTGGGAGAGACAACTTTTATTCTAGGAATAAAGATCTACTGGGATAGATCTAAAAGTTGTTGGCACTCTCCGAGAACTCGTACATTGAAAGATATGTACACGACCTGGTGTCTCATATGCTTTGAGCATATGGAGTCACAATCAGACCAATCCAAGTGATGGTCACTGGATTGATGTTAATGTATGGGTTTTATTGCGAAAATCCGGTAACGCAGCGGAAACTGTGGAAAATCAAATTTTTCGATTTCAAAAATTTTTCTTGGATTAATTAAATAAACTTATTTATTTTATTATCCAATAATCAAATTATGAAATAAAACACAATAAATCAAATTTATGTGAATTTACCGAATTACCCATAAACCAAGTATTTTGTTTATTTTAATCCGAAATTGTTCGAAATGATTTTGGATGATTCTAAATCATTAAAAATATGAATTTAACATGTCCTACAAATTGAAATACAAATTGCAACAAAAATTCCCATAATTAATGCCCAAAGCCGAGTGCCTCATTAGGGATATTAATATGCATTTTGCACTTTCCATGTTCAAAACACATCAAGGCAAAATCCAATCAACCTAATATTTTACATGCATCATATACACATCCAAATACACCATATAAGTGAAAATCCCCAAATTTGGAAGTGGTCTTAAAACCTAATTTTTCAATTTCTACAAATTGGATAAATTAGACCAAATTAACAAAATCCAATACTTCAATCATGTTTCTTCCATCCAAATCAAGACTCAACATAATGAAATAACTATAGATCAAATCTAGGTCATTTAAGAGTGGGTCAACAACTCTAGATTAGCAGCAAGGTTCTAAAACCATGAAAAGAATGTTTACTACAACATTAGCAACATTCTTCCAACTACATACATGCATAACACCTTCATCAAAATTTCAACCATCAAAAGTATAAAGAATAAAGAATAGAAAAAACTCAAGGAGATCACAAGATTTTGCCAAGAACAAGAGAAATAATTTTCTCTCTAATAGTAAGTTGGAAATACTTACTTAAATCCAAGGTTTCTTTGATTTTTCCTTTTCTTTCTCTCTAGCTTATTTTCTTTCTTTTAATGGAGTTTTGATAAAGTGTTGATGATGATAAACCCTAATAAAAAAATAAAACAATACATACCCACCAATTTGGCCTTGGCCGAATTTGGTATACACCAAATATCAAAATATCTAGTTTTTGCTTTATTGAAAATCAACTTGCCAACTTGTTAAATAATGATCATTACAATTTAATGATATTTTCAACTTAGTCAACAATTGCAACTTGGTCATTAAAACAAATATCATAAGCTTAAGATATTTATATTTTAATTAATTTAATCATTTAACAATTAAACAATTAATTAATTAAATACAAATATATTAAATATATGTATTTTATTTACATTAAATATTTAATACATATATATTTTATGACATTAGTCAAAAAACTCATTTTGACAATTAATTAATGTGTATTTGAATTAATCAAATATTAAATGCAAATACACAAAAATTAAGGAAATGACTATCGGGTCCCTACATATGTATTTTGCGTTTAACCTTTAAATGAATTTATAAATAATCAATATTATTTATAAATGTGTCCCTAGTGCTCTACGAGTATATTTCATTAGTGAGACTCTCTAGATTCAGACATATCCGTCACGAAATCTAATTTCGTGTCCATAATTTATCCACCCGTAAATTATGACGATCACGGATAAACTCGCTGAATCATACAGGTCGAGGTCATGGAAAATGTATAATTCCTCCGTCACAGGTATCCGGATAAATCCCAGAGATATAGATGTAAACGTCAAATCTCTATAGGGATTATCCAGTTGACTATTCTATTAGCAATCTCAAAAAGAACATTTAGAACTAACTTCTAAATTGTACCACGGGCCCATGGATTTTATCTGATTGCTAATAATATGGACTACCTATGCTCTGTTACACAGAACTGACGGATCATATCTCGATACACACAGGACACCCTGAGGATCTATCTACACCCAATGAATAAGCGGAGGTCTGGTCTAAATAGATCGGTGACGTGACTGCCATCTAAGTGTAGAAGATGTCTCATGTGCCCACAGTGGCATCTCAAGTCTAAGAATCACAAGTACTACTCAACCTGATAAATTGTACCACGGGTTGAGTAGCACTTGTGATTCTTAACCTATGCTCTGTTACACAGAACTGACGGATCCTATCTCGATACACACATGACACCCTGAGGATCTATCTACACTCAATGAACAGACGGAGGTCTGGTCTAAATAGATCGGTGACGTGACTGCCATCTAAGTGTAGAAGATGTCTCATATGCCCACAGTGGCATCTCAAGTATAAGAATCACAAGTGCTACTCACCCGATAAGATTCTTATTGACGTTGGTGTACCATCCATTAAGAATCTTCGGTGAGTCATTCAATGTTTATCCGCTATAAATACCTACACGTCTATACTAGTCTCCAAGACTTATTGTTCATTGAGAAACCATTGGAATCATATATTTCAGTATACGACATGTATTGGTTTCAACGGGTTTACTATACTGACCAAGTAGTGTAAACCTTGACCAGGAACTGTCTGAGAATGACAACGTCATGATACAACTCAACGTCAGTTGCGACGCTTTTGCAACTGCACCATGACTAGTCATTCTAAGGTCATTACGTCTTTACCATATTAAAAAATATATTATATTATAGAAACTGCATATATTATTCAAAATAATAATGTTTTACAGAATTATTCATAAAGAAATACAACCGGGAATTGGCACTGTGAGTACCAACCCCAACAAAAACTCCCACTTGCTCTAGTGCCAATAACGATTGTATCTAATACCCATCGACTCCACGTGTTTATCAAACATCTTCAGAGGTATGGCCTTCGTCAGCGGGTCTGCTACATTATCTTCACTCGGTACCTTGTACACGACAATATCCCCTCGCGACACAATCTCTCGAATGATATGGTATTTGCGTTCCACATGTTTTGACTTCTGATGCGCTCTCGGTTCCTTTGCTTGCGCAATGGCTCCAATATTATCACAGTATAACAGAATCGCATTCTCGATACTTGGGACAACTCCCAATTCTGTGACAAAATTCTTTATCCACACAGCCTCTTTTGCAGCTTCAGAAGCTGCAATATATTCCGCCTCAGTGGTGGAATCTGCTGTCGATCCCTGTTTGGAACTCTTCCAACAAACTGCACCTCCATTAAGGGTAAATACGAATCCAGATGTAGACTTTCTATCATCGGGATCCGATTGGAAATCGGAATCCGTATACCCGTTAACTTGCAGTTCGTTTCCTCCATAAATTATTAACTTATCCTTAGTACCTTTAAGATACTTGAGGATATGTTTAATGGCCATCCAATGGTCATTACCTGGATTGGACTGATATATACTAGTTACGCTAACAGCGAAACTGATATCAGACCTCGTACATAACATGGCATACATTATGCTACCCAAACATGAAGCATAAGGTTGGTTAGACATTCTAATCTTCTCATCTTCTGTTTGTGGACTAATTTTCTTAGAAAGATGAATCTCATGTCTGAACGGTATGTTTGCTGTCTTACAGTTACCAAAATTATACCGTTCCAAGATCTTATCTATGTACATTGATTGGGATAACCCAATCAGCCTCTTTTGTCTATCTCTATAGAGTTTTATCCCTAAAACATAGAAAGCTTCTCCCAGGTCCTTCATGGAGAAATTCTTACAGAGGTACGCTTTTACGCTTTGTAACATTCCTAAATCATCCCAATGATTAGGATGTCATCAACATATAGGACTAAAAATACGACCATGCTTCCACTGGCCTTCTGATACACACAGGATTCTTCCGAATTCTTGAGAAAACCAGACGACCTAATAATCTCGTCGAATCGAAGATTCCAACTTTGTGAAGCTTGTTTAAGTCCATAAATGGACTTCTTAGCTTACATACCATACCCAAGTTTTCGCTGGATGCAAAACCTTCTGGCTATTCCATATAGATTTCTTCATCAAGAAATCCATTTAGAAAGGCCATTTTGACATCCATTTGCCAAATCTCGTAGTCATGAGCAGCTATAGAAAGCAAAATCCGGATAGACTTAAGCATTGCTACCGGTGAAAAAGTTTCATCGTAGTCGACGCCAGGTCGCTGCGTGAACCTTTTGCTACCAGTCGGGCCTTGTAAGTTTCAACCTTACCGTCAGGCCCGCGCTTCCTCTTGTAAACCCATTTACAACCGATAGGAACAATTCCCTTGGGAAGCGGAACCAAGTCCCAAACTTGATTCTCATGCATTGAGTCTAACTCGGATTTCATGGCACTTTGCCATTTCACGGAGTCGATGTCCAACATCGATTCTCTATAGGTGAAAGGATCAGTCTCTTCAACTAAGAGAACATCCATACTCTTTTCTTGTATCAAATACAAGCGTTCAGGAGGTCTAAATACCCTTTCTGACCTACGGAGTGTGTGTGTTGAAGGTCCTTCATCTACTTGAACTTCAGGTTCCTCAGTTGGTTCGTTGTTTTCAGGTTGGACTTCATCAAGTTCAACTTGTCTATGATTACCACATTCTGACAAAAATTCTACTTCTAGAAATTTTGCGAAGCGAGCTACGAACACATTTCGATGCTCGGTATCATAGAACAGATATCCCCTCGTATTCAAAGGATATCCGACAAACCTAAACTTTTGCCCCCGAGGCGAAAGCTTATCTTGCTGAGTCACCCTGACATAGGCAGAACAACCCCAAACCTTAATGTAACTATGATTTAGTCTCCTATCGAACCATATCTCATACGGAGTCGCAACTTTTGAAGGAATCTTATTCAAAAGATGTGAAAATATTAAAAGAGAGTAGCCCGATAAGTAATAGGGCAAATCTGTGAAACTCAACATCGATCGGACCATATCCAATAAAGTCTGATTTATCCTCTCAGATACTCCATTGTGCTATGGAGTACCTGGATGATTATATTGAGCGAGAATCCCATTCTCTTTCATATAATCCATGAACTCACCACTCATATATTCGTCGCCTCGATCAGGTCGTAGGCATTTAATATATTGACCAGTTTGTTTTTCTACTTCATTTCGGAATTCTTTGAACTTTTCAAAGGTTTCCGATTTATGTCGCATCAAATACACATAACAGTACCACGACAAATCATCGGTAAAGGTAACGAAGTATGATACAAATTAACTATGTGACAAAGGAAATTGCTCTTTTATCATTTGTAATTGGATTACCAAGATATATAAATGATAAAAGGTCCTTATGATTAGTACCAGATTGAGATGATATGAGACAATATCAATCAACGAAGGTTTAATCATTAAAACATCCATAGTCAGAGTATTATGGAGATTGGACATCGATAATGCGTAATAGACTAGTATTACACTTGTGCGCGCTCATGCAAGTGTAATAGGAGGTTGTGTTTACCGATGGTACGGAAACAGCTTCGCTCTGGATAGACCCATCAGAATTCCATTGGTAGTATGACTATGTGTCTATGGAAGTCCGAATCAGGGTAGGTGTATTTGGTCTTAACCTGAGACTTGCACCGCTAATACTTGTGACAATCAATATACTTTGGTTTTGGTCGTCCAAGGTTTTAACAGGTTCTGTGTATGCCTCTTCTGGGTATATTGAGAATCGTAGTGTATTGGGTGTGATGTCAAGATGGAAGTATCACTTCAGTCATAGTGAAGATGATGGTCACGTAGGATACGGAACTGGCGCTCTTATATGCTGCAGCTATCGGGATATTATGACTAGGTCATGTTTATCCGATTATAGAGACTAGTTACCAGAGATCCGACATGTGCTTCGTAAGGGGCAAACACAATTCCACCCCCAGGCCTAGCACGTGACATCTGATACTGGATCGTAATACGCTATACGCTGTATACTACGCCTGATATAGATCACATATTCCTTTAAGAATATTTCTGGAGAATTGGGTAGGCACGGTGCTTTGCTAGAAGCCAACCATGTCTTGTAAATCGGTAAAAACGTAGTACTAGGTACGTACGTGTTCGGATAGTCCTACGACCGGATTTACTGGCAACATATCCGGGGATCTCATGGGTCACTTCCCGAAGATTCACCGATGACGTATGACTCACACATTATTAATCTGAGATTAATTAATAGAGAGAGAAAGTTAATCTGTGATTAATTACGAGATATTTTATCTGGGATAAAATAGTATTTAAAGAGAGAGAACGATTAATTTGGAATTAATCGATAAAATAATATATTCGATATATTATACGGAATTGGATTTCGACGCTGAATTAAAATTAGATTTTAATTCGGGCGAACGAGTTAATTTAGAATTAATTCGCTAGTGACGTGAATAGTAATTTTGCGAGGCATAATTATTTAATTAAATTTGATTTAATTACGTTGCAACGGAAAATTCGTTAATTCGAAATTAGCAAAACCGAGCCCGTGAGTGTTTGCGGGCCCACTCGCATTTCGAATCAAGTGGGGCCCACAAGTCACATCAACGTCACATCACTAGTCAACTTTATCATTTTATTGTGATGAAAGTTGTTGGATGATGCTTGAGTGTGAAACACTCATATGTGATGGTTGAAAGACATATATCATATTTTATTATTTTGATATTTGACTTTCATTTTTGTGTATTAGATTACACAACACACACAACTCACCATCTCTCTCTTCCTCCTCTCCACATTCGGCCAAGGGCCAAAAACTCTCTCCATTTTTTTCAAAATGCCGAGAACAAAGAAGAAGTAAAGGAAGATTTGTGGCAAATTTTCCAAGGTGCTAGCACACTAAAGAGTCATCCAAAGGTGATAGGGAAACAAACCCTTGAACATGGAATCCTTTCCCAAGCTTGGAGCTTGACCGAAAATCATGGAGCACAAAAGGAGGTCATTGCCGAAACCAACAAGAAGGAAGCTTGGATCATAGTTTTTGTGTTCGTCGCATCCAATAGCCGATCATTATAAGTATGATTCCGCCATAATTTTTGATGTATTCACATGTTTTTCATTGCTTGAATGATCTTGGGACTATAGTAGAAACCCAACAGATGTATGTATTTGTTGATATAAAAGTTTATGTTCGTTACAAGAGCACATATGTAAGTTTATAATTTAGGCATGGATCTTTTGAGTATTGTGATGGTTATATATGCTTTGTTGTGAGCCATACAAAGTTGTATGTACGACGAGATATATACATATGTAAACTTTGATTTTTATAGCATTTACGGATATGATATGAAATTATAAGATGTGAAATGAATGAGTTCCGTTTCAGATTGTGGATGAAATGAATAACATGAAATCCGTATTATGCTTTTCATTTTTGATATTGTATTTGACTGCTTGTAGAGAACATGTGTTATGTTCCTGGTTTCTTATTATGCATGTGATTGACTGTATGGAATTCGTGTTCAGCTTTCTGTTTCTACGATGAATAACTTTGAAACTGTTTGAGCGTGTTCCTTTGAATGAATGTGAATTAAAATAATAAATTTGATGTAAATTTTAGTATGATATAGTTGATTCGATCTATTTTGCTTTGAAATAGTATGGTTTGTATTAATATGTGAAATACATAACTTTTAAAAATATGTAAGTTAGATGAATTCCGAATACAGATAAGATTAACATGTACGTGCGTTCAGTACCGAATAATTAGACATAAGGACGGGGAATTTTCGAGGACGAAATGTTTATAAGGAGATGATGATGTAACAACTCGATTTTCGTGGTATAATTACGAAATTTATTTGTGTATTGCGTGACACCTTTAAGCATTCAAACGTGCATCATTAGCATGTTATTACCTATATAAATAATTTTAGAAACACGAAGTTAAAATTTTTCAGTTTTGCTGTGCATTTAAAATTTAACATGATCCGGATAACATTCGGTATTTCAGCTCTAATTTTTTCATACGATGTTCACTTTTAGTGAACTTTATATGGTCAGAAATCTAAGACGATGATCTACAACCTTCATGTTGAACATTTTCTAAAATTCGGAACAGAACTAAGTCGAATTTTCAGTTCAAAATCGGATGAACAGTAAAATCATGGACTGCCCATGATTTGCACAAGTTGCACCATCCTAGCCACTCCTCATCCACTCAGAAGTCAACCCCATGTTATCAAGAAAAAAATTTAAATTTTGGAGCTCCTCACGTTATTTCCATATAAAGTTTTGCTTCTATTTCCTTCATGTAATTTGAATGCTTCTTCAAGCTTTTTCCAAGCCTAGTAAGTTTCTTTTCCTCTAATTTTGAGTTTATGGTATGATATTCTCTTTCCCCAAAATCGCACAACATGAATCCTAGATTTTCAAATTGTGTATTTGAGCTTTGATGAGTTGTTAGCATGTATTTTTATGCATTTCATGATGATATAAGTAAGGATTAAACATGATTAATGATATGCCCAAATATTCCCTAAATAAGGGATCTTGGACGAATTTTATAGCTTGTGTGGGGATGATATGCTATGATTTTGATGATGAATTATTATGATTCATTCTTAGGATGGTGTTATGGCTTGAGTTTATATTGATTTAAGTTGAAAACTTCTAAGGTGGTTAAAGAGTGTAATAGGCCAAATGTACAAGTATTTGATGGGGGTTGATTTTTTATTTTGATGATGATGAATCATGTATTTGATGATGTTATGGCATGAGTTTATAATAATTTTAGTGAAAACTTCTAAGGTTGTAAGAGTTATAGCTTGACCGAATTATGATTGAATAATGGGGGATGTGGTTTTGTTTTCTTTGATCTTTAATAGTGTTGGTTATGTTTAGAATAAGGTTTAGCATGAGTTTGAATTCCTTGAAGTGTTGAGAAATTCAAATTCATAATTTTGTGTGTTTGATCGAAAATTAGAGGACTTAAGTGGGGTTGGTTTTTGGCCTTCTTTTGCTAAAGAATTGATGATAATTTATGACTTGTACGATGTAAGAATATGTGACACGAATCTTGCCACTCAAGGAATATTAGATGTCACAACCAGCAATATGGTAGAGCCTTTGCAAGTGCCAACAAGGCCAATCACACGCCAAAGAGCTAAGAAGATCAGAGACGCAATGGCGGGGCTAGCACAAAATGTCATGGTCGAGTGTGACAGACAACTCCAAGGCATAATGGCAACACATGAGGGCTTCTATGGAGTGGGTCCAATGCTATTTCACTTGACCCAAGCCATACCAGATTGACGCACCACAATTCGGAAGTCAAGTACCTTTTGACGAATTAAGCCGAATTAAGCCCAACACCAAATTAAGTCTAAATACATAAAGCCCACAAATGTTTCAGGATTTTATGTCAAGGAAACAATTTGGCTATGGCTTTGAAAAACTTGGCACCTTTGTTGGATTCTTGTGATTTTACTATTTTTCCTTTATTGATTTTTTTGGCAAATGTTTTGATTAAGTCTTTATTACTTTATACTTTTATGGTAGGTTGTCTAGGTTGTTAAAAAACTATTAAGGGCATTGTCTTTAAGTAGCCACTAGTTAGCTATTAATGATATTTTGGCCATTTTACATCCATTAGAGTTTCTTTTATTGTACTTATATTGTAATATTTCTTTCTTAATGAAATAATCACCCATTTTCGAATTTAGCTTCATCTTGAAAGCTTGGCTTTGGCCAAAATTGCTTAAAGGAGGGAATCCTCTTATTTCATGCAATCGACTTATCTAAGGTGTGGCAATCTTAGTGGCGTCTCCGTGCTAGCAGAACACTACAATGAATCATCTTAAGGGTTCTCAAAGAAAAGGTCTTTGTGGGTCTTCTTTGTGGCCTTTGAAGGATTTTTTTCCTACAAAATCAAATTTGCGGTTCTTGGGGTTCTATCCGTTGAAGGGGTTTGCTTGGTCTAATCCTCCAACTGAGTTCCGCGTCAATATGAGTCGAGTGAGTTGTGTTGTTATTGAATATTAGTGATGATTTAAGTATTGAAATGATGTTATGACATAGCTATAACTTGGTTTGAGTGTAGTTTCAAAAGGTTGATAATGATGCCCTATTGGCTGATTGTTGTTGTGGCATTGATGTTTCTTTTGGTAGTCTCCGCCATTGTCTCCTTAACAAGACCAATCATCGTTTCCTTATTCTTCTTCGCCCTAAACCTCGTGATAAGTCATTCTGGTACGATCAATGGATCATTGAATTTTTAATCATCTTGCACGTTATATTGAATTGCATCAGGTTTGTTTGGCTTCATAATAAGGAAAGATTATGAGAAAAAAGAGCAAAGTTCCAAATTTACTGTGGAGTAATTCATATTTTTCGTTAATTTCAATGATTCATGCCCAACGTAAGAAATCCGTAAGCAATTAGATTATCTCATCCTCCTAATAAAATCATAATCTCTTGGAATTCTCATACCAAAGCTGAATGACGTTCGCTCTTAAAACTCTAGTTATGTAATCCATAATTTCTTTCGTATGTGGTTTTATTATTTCTGAGGGGTTATGATCTAACAGTTATACTAATATGTTCTGAATAGAAAATGTTAGGAAACATAATTCTTATTATATTTATATGTTTGTCCTCTTAGGATTTAACCATACATGTATTACTAGTCCTAGATTTATTTTACATGCTAATTGAAATAAATATATATTAACCACAACACAATTGCATACCTTTAAACTTGTAGAGACCTCTTAATCAAACTTAATTGATTGCTTAACTCAAAAAGCAAATGGTCTTATTTATAGGAGGGAAATCAAGTCATTATTAGCTCACATGCATGGATTACTAATAATCCTTGATTACTATTTAATCACATACATTGATTACTATGTAATCACATGTATTTGGATGCATAATGACTTTTTCTAACCCTTCCAAAAATGTTACCATCATGGGTGTACCATTTGTTCCCCACTTAACATTTAACTAATTGTTTGTTACTTAACAACTCTTGTTGTTACTTAATTATTTGATTAACAACTCTTGTTGTTACTTAATAATAATATCATTACTAATTGTTGTTATTTAATAACACCAAATAATTAACTTAATAATTTCCAACATGAAATTATTACTAATTGTTGTTATTTAACAACACCAAATAATTAACAACAATTAATTTCCAACAGAAAATCTATCATTTAAGAATATGAGTATTGCTTAGTGACTAGGAAAGAATGCTACTACGAGGATGGGAGTACCACATGTGCTTTAGGTTTGGTAGTGGGTTTCAATTTTGCTACTAGAGTGTTGGTATTTCTGTGCCATGGCATCTGGTCAATACTAAGGCCATATTTACTACTTGCTTATCTTAGAAAACTAATAGGCATCTAGGATTCTTCCTCTATTTTTTCCTTGAAAAGTTCCTGCTTACTACCCCATCACTCTTCAATGAGGGGTATAACAAATTCTCAATGTAATAAGGCACCCTGCCGCATATCCACAAATCTAATTCCTATCTCTGGTTGGTCAAGTCATATATGAATGAAATAAGCTATCTTTATCAGATGTTCTATACTAGATCCTCACCATCATCCTAAACCTCTGATTATTACTTAATTTTCTTGAGTATTTCTTATATCTCACCATCATCCTAAACCTCTGATTATTACTTAATTTTCTTGAGTATTTCTTATATTATGTTAACATGACTGACATATACTAGACTATTTTATAATCCAATTAATGATATAACAACTTTATTGATATTAAGGAAATGTCTATACATTATATCCTTAATTATATATAATTGGACTTGACTCGTATCAAGATATATATATTTTATTTGAATACGAACGACAAACTCTACCTGATGGATTCACCCTCTGGTGACTACAATATACTTTAATTCCTCGATCCAAATCTTATGTTCAGCTATAACTCACCAGATAAAGCTACCTACAAAACTTGTGAAGTGGGGAAGGGTGATTTTTAAGAACCCACTGAGTGGAGCTATAAAATACTAACACAATGAATAAAAATAGAATTGCAAAAAGGTATTCAAATAAAATTCTGAAGATTAAATTGTATAACTAAAAATCATATCTCTAGGAGTATCGTCAAACTATTGAAAGAAAGTCTACTATCAAAATATTCAATAAGGAAGTCATTAAACAAAAATCAATCATTAAAGTCTTCAATAACGATCTCAATCATCAAATCCGAGTATTTATTTGAAAAATCTGATAAATGAAATCTTAACTGGAAAACTGAATAACAAAATTGATCTAAAATTCTAATCTAGGAAATTGATCATTTATAAAAATCTCTCGTCTAAGATCTAACTCAACTTGACGAATCTGGGAATCACTCAACTTGGTCTCTAGTGTCTAGCGGTGTTACGTTTCACTGTCCCCCTAGTCACCCCCTCAATGAATCCTTAGTGCCCTTGGACGTTACGTCTCGCTATCCTCCAAGACACCTAATCAGTCATATGCTCTCACAAGAATGTGCCATTTAAAGAGGGCATAATCCAATAACCATCCGTTTGCACATGGGAATCCAAATCCGTCAATTTCATAATCCATCAATTCCATTACATGAAAATGGTAAATCATCTCGCAAAATCATAAATTCGCATCAACATATCAAATAAACGCAAACATAATCCAAGCTCAGTAAAATATTAAAACATATCGAAGTCATCTAAAAAACTCAAAAAAATCAAATCTTAGTTGCTCAAGTAAAATCAAAATCCAATTTATAATCAAACACATAAATAACTCAAAATCAAAATTTCAATCAAAACCATAACAAATCAAAAAACTCAATTTGGAAATAAAATAACAAGATGAGAAATAAGCACCCACTCATAGTGTTAAGATGTACCGGTTATGCTTCACGAAGTCAACGAGTGCTGCAAATCTTGTCGTCGATCTAAAGCTATTGCAATTCGTTAGATTCTATTGTAATAGACTATGCAATACATGGATACTTAACCTCGCTGAATATTGGAATTATCTAGGTCACCTACGAATTTTACGGATCTTGACTTGGAGTTAAGCAAGTACAGATACATAAATTTGGTTTCTACTTAGTCGCTGAAAATTTCGCTGCTTAACGAGTAGATTTGAAAATTTACTACAATTAATTGGGAATGAATCAGGGGATAAAAATTAAATAAGATAGACCTTAATGTTTTTAGTTTATGTAGGTGTTTACGGGCTTGAATTTTAACTACTGAAACTCAAGTTACGAGCTAATTTTCAGGGGCTATTCGAACAAAGACGGAATGCAGTAAGCTGTAGAGCAGCCCACTTCAAAAATTTGGCCTAAATTCTTATTAAGTCCAAAACTTCTGATTTTTGGATATATTAGTCCCTGATGTGTCCAGTTTACTTATAACTTTACAGTTCATCAATTAGACGTCTCAAACTCAACTTATAGGTGAAATTTTTTGACATGTTCAGAAATCGTCAAAAACCAAACTCATTGCTCGACTTATTTAATTCTTTGCTTTATCTTATATAATCATTCCCGCAACTATTAACAGATTTTTTCAATATTTTAAATACATATTATCATGCTCAAAATTTGATTAATTTATTAATCTAATTTAAGGTTGATATTCTATCGAATACTTGGTGCGCGAATTGCACATTCAACACCATTACAACCCATGCTTGCTCTACATTTACTAACACTACAATCACACTTCCTTAAGCCCTAATACTTATTAAACAAACTAAAATAACCCCCATCTAACCCTACATTACCGAATCCATCATCAATCATCCACAAATTCAATTTTTACCCTTCTACATCCAATTAAAGATTTCCCCCTTTTTAACGAACACCTAGGATTTCCATAATCATAAACAACATATCAAATTATTAAATTACTTTACTTAAGATAAACTTGCTTTCCTTATCAACCCACTTTCTAGAGCTTGGATTCACACTCTTGATGTTGGATTTTCTTAGATTGCTCACAAATTTTGGCAAAAGGAAATTGGTTTCTCTCATTTTCTTCCATTACCATTTTCGGCCATCAAAGAGGAACAAGTGTTTGAATGGCTTTTATTTTATTCCTTGAGTTGTTTAGGTATTTTTAGATAAATCTCGGGATTTATTTAAAAATTTCATTCATGGGCCGAAATTTTGGAGCAAAGTTGGGCTTGGTTTGGGCCTTAAATCTTTGTTTTGAATTTGTTCTTGAAATCATGCTTGATTGGGCTTTGGGTGTACTTAGTAAACCCACATATTTGCCAATTTCATACTGAGCTCATAAGCCCATGTGAGTCCAACTAGTCTCTGAATCTTTCTCTAATGTATTCATGCTTTGGAAAAATTAATATTTTTATTATCGTTATTCTAGTTAAGTTATTAGGTAAATTTTGGACAGTTACATATTCATCTACAAGTAATGATTTTATTAATGATAGTCGAGAGAAATAAACAAGCATCAAATATCATCTCATCCACAAAGCACACAAAAAACAAGTAAACAGACACAACGGGATCAAGCAATAAAAAAAAAAAAAAAAAAAAAAAGGTTGAGGCAATCAAGGCCAGCACATTCTGTCCAATTAATAAGGGAATACACATTGATGTTTCGAATACGAAACACTTCTTTAATAAAATATTCCAAAAACATAAAGAGCACAAACAAACGTCATATGACAAGTGGCCATGAACTTTTTAATGCTCTGGACAAGCTTAAAGTGTGAGCTGATATGCCGGCCACAGAAATTTATCTGCTGTTTACGCTAGCAATTGGCCAGAGTATTCGAACCCTGTGATGTGGTTTATGGATTTGATGCTGCCAGCTGCTTGTCCATCCAGCTAAGATTCCGAGATTAATTTTACTTTCACACCTGTTGTTATCTTCTCTACCTAGAGATAAATGCTGCAAAATCAAAAGTTCATAATATCATGAATTCTGATTGAATAAAATGAAAAATAGAAAATCAAATTATACAAGCAAAATGATCTCAGGCAACTTCCATGTTAAGATGGTGGTTCCATTTAGAGGCACGTGTCATCAATAAGTTCACAATCCCTGTCTGTTGTCCACACAACACTATTAAACAAACCATCTTAAAGAACTTTTCTTATTTCTATGCTTCACGTGTGGCCAATATGGTCCATATTTGCTTCCATACCGACTAAAAAGTGACCAAATATCTTAAGTTTTAATTTTAAAATTAGATAACTAAATTGGATAGTGGTTGTTTATTGATATTATTAGTATAGGATATTAGACCAAATAACTAAATATAATAAGAAAACAATACAAATTTTTATTTGAAAAAGAATATTAATATTTGGATATACAATATTTATTTTTAATTCTTTTAAAATTTTTAATTTTTTTATTCATATAATATATTTGAATTTTTGATTAGCTTCATATACAAATATCATTGTGATTTTTTTTTAAATTTACAATGGCATCCAATAATGGTATCCATATAATTTTTTTTTATTTTTTATTTTTTATTTTTTCCTTTTAAAGATGGGCCAATGAACAATTTTATACTCCATCTCATATAGGGAGATTGTCAATTCCCTCTCTCGTTTTTAGTATCTACCACTTACTCCCTTGATGTTTTTATAATACCCAATTACCTCCTATCTCAAAAAATTATAATTCCTTTACAATTTTATCCTACAATACAACTGTATTGACATTGTTCTTAGTGTCTTTTTATTTGAACATTGTAGTATTTAATTTTAATAAATATATAAGAAAATAATAAAATTTCAAAAATTACAATATAAGAAATAATAAATTAACAATTTTTTTTTTGTCTTATTTCATTACGTTTTTAATATTTAAAAACATAAAATATCAATTATTATGTCAATATAATTAAGTGGCAATGTCCCTTTCATAAATTGGTATCATATCACATCAAACGGTACAAAGTCTTTGAATATTCAAGCAGATAAGACTAAATTACGTGGGTACACCCACCATAAATAGTTATGTGGTGGTTGAATTTGTAACCTTTGGACGCAAGTGGCCAGCAGTTGCGGTGTGGTCCTTACGGATTTAAAGAGATTCAATGATTCGAGAATACAAGTTGTGAACCAAAGCCCAAAAGAAGGTTTCTGGTACCCTTGCTTTCTCGTCTTTGCTTTCCCTTGATCACCACTTCTTACATTCCTAAGGCCATCTAGACTTGAGAAATTGAATCGTGAACTGTTGACCTTCAACCGAATCATGAACCATAAATAAATCGGACTCATCCAATTAAATTACGATTATGATTTTAGCGGTTGGTTCGGTTGAAATCGTTACTGTTATGGTTATGGTTTCAGCCGTTAACCATTATAGTTCAACCGTAATAGGTTATGAAAATAGTCGTTAACGGCTTGAGCCGTTCAACGGCTTAAGGTTTTAGCATTCAGCTTAAAACCTGAAATTAATAAAAATAATATAAAATCATAAAAATCCCTAAATTGCCCATCCTAACAATTATATTTTAGGGGCATTTTAGGCATCATAAAAAATCAAACAAAAATATATGAATACCCCTTTAATTTATTTTCCAAAATCACAAATAATTTATTCCTTTCACTCTCTCAATTTCTCATATATTCAATTACTCTCAAATCTCAAATCTCTTAATAATTTGTTTTTTTCAATTTTCTCAATTGTCATACATTCATTATAATGACAAGCTCATCACATAACACTAACATTGTTGATGTTGAGGCTACCAGCTCTAGTGAAACGACTTCACGTCGGCAAGTGAAAAATCTAGGTTCTGAAATATTGACAAAATATTCCACTTTGGTTGTGAATGTTGTCACTGGTAAAAAGAATAATGTCTGCAATTATTGTGGAAAATATAAAAACACACCAGTGTGTTGGAGTTTCTAAGCCTCCCAAGATCATTAAACAAGCATGAAACAAGTGCGAATACAACGAGGGAGTCGCGGAATACTCACATCGATCGGTTGAGCGACGCGCGAGGCAACAAAATCAAATTCTGCCCACTGGTACATGCGGCATTGAGCTGCTACTGCCTCCTCCAAATTCGGCCATGGGTGGACTTCCCTATCACCTTCGCATGACTTCGTAGTGTGCTAGCACTCCCGATTTTGCCACAAAATCGCGACTCTAAGCTTCCATTTTCCTCTTGGCTCACGGCAGTGAGCTGCCAAAACCAGTGGGAAAATATCCCTACATGGGCGAGAGAGAGAGAGATGAGAGAAAGAGAGAATTGAGTGAGTTGTTCCAAATTTGTGTATCTTATACACAAATGTGAATTTCGAATTCATTTACAATGAATTTGGCTTTCAAAAAGTCAAGCATTTAATGCTCCATCCACTCACATCACTTCCCATCAATCAATCAAGTTGTCAAGTCACATCACTCAAAGTGACAAGTGATTTGACGCTTGAAGTGACTGATGTTTTGACGCTTGATTTGACTTGCGTGCCGCACTCGAATTCGAAATGCGAATGCGCTCGCAAACAATCCCGGGTTAGGGTTCGCTAATTATAAATTAACGAATTTTCCGTTGCGACACAATTAAATCTAATTTAATTAAATAATCATGCCTAGCATAATTACTATTCACGTCGCTAACGAATTAATTCTAAATTAACTCGTTCGCCCGAATTAAAATCTAATTTTAATTCCGCGTCGAAATACAATTTCGTTTAATATATCGAATATATTAATTTATTGATTAATTCCAAATTAATCATTATCTCTCTTTAATTGATATTTTATCCAAGATAAAATATCTCCGCAATTAATCCCAAATTAATTTTCTCTCTCTTCTAATTAATCCCAGATTAATTTAGAGTGCGAGTCATACGTCATCGGTGAATCTTCGGGAAGCGACCCATGAGATCCCCGGATATGTTGGCAGTAAATCGGTTGTCGGACTATCCGAACACGTAAGTACCTCGTACTACGTTTGTACCGATTTACAAGACAAGGTTGGCTTCTAGCAAAGCGCCATGCCTACCCAATTCTCCAGAAATATCCTTACAGGAATAAAGGATCTATATCAGGCGTAGTATACGTAGTATTGCGTATGTCGATCCAGTATCGGATGATCACGTGCTAGGCCTGGGGCTGAAATTGTGTCTGCCCCGTACGAAGCACATGTCGGATGTCTGGTAACTAGTCTCTATAATCAGATAAACCTGACCTTGTCATTTTATCCCGATGACTGCAGTACTTAAGAGTACTAGTACCGTATCCTACGTGACCATCATCTCCATATGACTGAAGTGATACTTCTGTATTGACATCACACCCAACACACTATGATTCTCGATATACCCAGAAGAGGCGTACACAGAAACCGGTTAAAGCCCTGGACGACCAAAACCAAAGTATATTGATTGTCGTAAGTATTAGCAGTGCAAGTCTCAGGTTAAGACCAAATACACCTACCCTGATTTCGGACTTCCATAGACACATAGTCATACTACCAATGGAATTCCGAGGAGGTCTATCCAGAGCGAAGCTGTTTCCCGTACCATAGTTAAAACATAACCTCCTATTACATTTGCATGAGTATCCTATACCCAAATATATGAGAACTATGCCGTTATGCCCTCACAACGCGCACAAGTGTAATACTAGTCTTTTACGTATTTATCGATGTCCAATCTCGATAATACTCTGACTAGGGATATTTAATGATTTATCCTTCGTGGATTGATACTGTCTCATATCATTCTCAATCTAGGAACAAATCATAGGGACCTCCTATCATTTATATATCTTGGTGATCTAATCACAAATGATAAGAGTGCAATCTCCTTTGTCATATAGTTAATTTCTACAACAACACCATGATCTGTACAAATAGTGACGCTATGGGTCATAATTATCCAACACAGTGGGTATGGAACTATGGCGGGACATATGAGGAGTAACCATAAAGCTAAGTTCGGGATTGACATAACTTAAATACAAATGACACAGTTTTCTGCTCCTGATTTAAGTTTTTATTCTTGTACTAAATTATTTAAATATAATTAATCTTAATGGAAAAATAATCTAACTAAATTTATTATCATGAAATATTTCACATTTACTTTCAATGAAAAAGTAACTTTTACTGATTTAATGCAAGAAAAATTGAATCATGCTGCATGTAGACTTACTAGGATGACATGTAAAAGAAAATTGATGAAATTATATGCAAAAGGTTAAATTCATTTAAGGGATTATTTTTTAATCTTAAAGGTCGTGTTTCTATTTGTAGTAACATTTGGAGTGACCATTGACAATCACATTCAGACATAGGTGTGACATGTCATTGGATTGATGATTAATGGTTTATGCAAAAAAAATTATTACATTTCGTCTTTTCAATGAAGCACACACTGCACATAATAATTATTTAATGATTAGTAATATTTTACAAGATTATGAATTAGTGCAAGAAGTTTTAACTATTTGATTTGATACTGCATCGATTAATATTGCATCAAATAATGAACTTAAAGGTATTTGCCAACCAAACTTGGGAGGTAAATTTTTTTCATGTTTGATGTGCATTTTATATTTTTAATTTAATTTAAAATCTTTAAATTCTCATATTGCACCTATTAAAAAAGAAATTAATTTAATTTGGTCATATTCTAAAATTAGAAGAAAATGATGTAATTTTTGTAAGCAAAATGGTGATCGGCCAAAAATATTCGGTCGTGATGTTTCAATTCATTGGAATTCTACTTATTTTTTACTTAATGAAAGTTTTAAATATAAAGATTTATTATGTTCATTTATTGCTCACTACCAATATGATGTAGTTTTATATCATAGTCATTGGGAAGTTTGTTTAAAATTTTAGATATTTTATAAGTTTTTAATGATGCCATAAATGTTTCAAGTGATGTTAAAACATTTTCTCTCTCCTACAAGTCTTGAAATTGTTTGGGTATTATCAGTCCTAATAATGATGATTTTGATGAACCTAATTTCGTTGACTTTGATGAACCTGCTTTTATAATAACAGAATATGTTTCCACAATAAGATAAAAATGGATGAGTTATTACTGTGAAATATCATTACTTTATCTTGTTGCTTCTATTTTGGATCCAAGGTTTAAATTAGAAAATTTGAAAAGTATTTTACAAACTTATTATTCTTTTTTAGGTGATAGTTCTGTGATTGTTTCTTCAATTGTTGATACTGTTAGGAGAACTTTAATTTATTTATACAATGATTATGTATGTAGATATAATATTCAATTATAAGTTGGTTAATGTAACAAAGTAAAAAATCTAAGTCCATCAATACCACCACTACTAATTCAGAAATTAATACATATCTAACGATAAATTTTAAGTTTCCCCAAAGTGCTTTTTAGGTCAACAATTCTTATCCTTGAATGGTGGCACAAACATCAAGGATTTTTTCCAGTCCTATCCGTGATTACAATGGAGGTATTAGAGGCACCGGTCTCAACCGTATATGTGAGTAGACTTTTAGTATGGGTGGTAATATTCTTGATAACAGAAGATCAAGGTTGAAACCAGAGATGTTAGAAGCTCAAATGTGTCTTGACGATTAGGGTAGGGTGGATCGTCGTGAATAAGAAAATCAGTCATAAACTTTTGAAGATTTGTGTGATTTTGTCATGTTCGGTTTAAAAAGGCTTGGTCGGTGGGGGTTAATGCTGTGTGTTTGTTTTCATGTGGAACCGAGATGGGGGTGGCTGTGTCGGTTTGTTATGCTTCTTGTTTACGTGTTGCTTGTGAATGTCTCTTTTTAGTTGAGGCCGTGAGGAGTTTAATGATTCAAAGGTATTTTGTGAGAGAGAGATAACTTAGGTGCTGCTCGGTCAGTGGGAGGGGCCTAGGTTTAGGTTTTGTTTGGTGCTGAAGGAGTTGTGTTGGTTCGGTATGAAGGGTTATTATTTTGTGTTGATGCCAAGAGGGAGTGGTGCAGTTTTTGTGTCTCGGTTGCGTGAGTGTGTGGTTCTTTTTGTTGATTTGGCGTGAGGAGAGAGAGAGCTAGCTTAGGGTTTTTCCGGCCGAGAGAGAGTTCGAAGGAGAGGAATAGGGTTTGGATTATGTCTCTTTTTATAATGGTGAGCTAGGGTTTCATGTGGATGGGATTTCAAAACAAGGAAACAAAATCATGCATTAAAGGGGTGCATTTAATTAATTTATTTAGGGAAAGAATATTTGTGTATTTTTGGTGGGGAATATATTCAAAATATTTTTTTAATTTGGAAGGTGATTTAATTGTATTTTGGCATGTGTTAAATGTGATTTGAACACAACTAGGCCGCGAGCCTAGAACAGCATGCGTCGCCCAATTTCTGTGTCCTACAGTCTGGCGACTCCACTGGGGATAGAGAATCGGCCCCGAAATAATGTCTTGTAATATTATGATTTGTGCTTTAATTAACCGTGTCTACTGTCGGTTAAAAAGGGTTTAATCAAAGGCATATTGTTTAGGCTGGGTAATGGTTTGGTGTCTTCCTTTATTCACTACCTTTCTATAAGGAAAATCTGTGAAGGCACCTAGATAATCATTTACTTGTAGCCTATTATGATGGACTAATTTGGAGGACCCGTTGTTTATTCCTGTCACCAAGCGATAAGAGCCTAAGAAGCTAGGGTACTTAAGAGAGCCTCGCTCCACCCTCCCTCTGGGGAATCTACATCGGGAAATCCATCTGACAGTCAGTCACATACCATAACTCGTTGGCACGTACTGTAAGGTATAAAAAAGGTGCGCTCACTTGGTCGCTAGAACCTTTGAGTGGGGAGACATAGTTATGGGTAATCCTTCACCAGCGAGAGTCTTTGTCTACACTCCCGCAATCCCACACGTAGACCGGAATTGTATGGCCTATAGCAACTATTTCCTTGTGCTTGTGGACCATCCTCATTTGGATGCAGTTGGACTTCTTGTCAGAAATGCGAACTTGTTGGGCCATTTAAACTGGGATGAGTTCGTATCCTATGACAATTGGGCCAAAAGCTTCTGAAATATTGATGGGCCACTCTGTAGAAATTATTTCTGTATGCTTGTGTTTAGGAACATTGTCATTTGGATCTATTCGGACCTTTTGTCATGAGGTATGGGCTTGTTGGGCCATTTAAACTGGGACAAGAACGTATCTTATGGTGATCGGGCCAAAAGCTTCCGAAACGCTAATGGGCGATTATATGTTTGTGTTTAGGAATATTATCATTTGGATATGGTTGGACTTCTTGCCATGAGATGTGAACTTGTTGGGCCATTTAAACTGGGACGAGTTCACTCCTATGACAGTCAGCCCAAAAGCTTCTAAAATGATGATGGGCCGATTTGTGTGAAAATTTTAATAAGTTGATATATTCCTTGTATCGCATGCATCTCATTCATCTCATGTATACATATATCTTGTTAACACCCTCTATGTCTCAAAAAGACATCATAGATTCCCGTTGGGTTAGGGCAGAGGGAAGACTCACTAAAAGACCGGTAACAGATATGAGTACATCCGATAATGAGGTATCCCAGATAGATCAGTTGGAAAACGGTCTCGCCAAAATTACTGAACAGTTGCAAGCGTTGACTACTGCTGTGGCTGGTATGGCTGTACCCCGTGCTGGGGGGAGTTTTGAGAATGTGAGGAGCGAGGAGCCTCCGAATGGGTTGGGGGATGATATCCCCGCTTTTGATGATGACATGGCAGAGTATGCAACATGCATAGTGATTGTGTCTCAGACAGAATTTCAGAAGCTTCGGGATCAGGTTGAAACAGTTACCCGCAAAATGAAGGGTAAATATGAAGAGTTGTTAGATTATGAGGCAATGACCTTCGAAGAACAGTTGCCTGCTCAGTTCAAGATGCCATATTTGGCTAAGTTCAACGAGAATGGGATCCGAGGGTTCATCTCCGTCAGTATGTATCAGTTATGAGTTCCGTGGGTTTGACAAAGCGACATGTGCAGAAGATGTTTGGAATGTCACTCGAGAGGGCACTAGTGGTATGGTATCACAGCCTTGAGAAGAAAGTAAGGGAAGATTGGAGGGAATTGGCTGATGCATTCCTGAAACAGTATGTCACGGACTTGGAGATATATCTGTCACTCCGTGATCTGGAGAACACCAGGTAGAAACCGGAAGAAAGTTTCAAGGAGTATGTGGACCGCTGGAGAAGCCAGCTCTTAAAGATGCAGACCAGGCCCTCAGAGAAGGACCAGATAAAAATGTTCATCAAGGGCACCAAGCCCTCCATCTATGGGAAGCTAATGAGGATGACCTCCATGATTACTGATTTTCGATAGTTGAGGGAAACTGTCATGGATATTGAGGAAGAAGAGGCTGAGAATAGAAAATTCTATGGTCTGAACAGGAGGCCCATTGGGGGAACATCGGGAACAAAGCCCGTTTCTGCTGAGATTGCTGCTATCCAAAACCGGAGATTCTCCAACTTGGGTAGACCCTTGTCCAAAGTATTGGAGAAATTGAAGAGACAAGGACTTCTGAAACCCCTAGAAACCAAACCACTCCCAAACCCTCCACCACCACATCTCAACCTAAACCAATATTGCCAATTCCACCAACAGAAAGGCCACGATACCGACAACTGTGCCCGACTCCGCCATGAAATCCAAGACCTTATAGACTCCAAAAAGATACCCGACCCTGAAACAGAACGCCCAAACACACACCAAAACCCTTTACCAAATTACCACTCTTTCCCGCCACCAACCTATATGATAAACTCTGGCTTACCCGAGAACCTTGTCCTCAAATCCTTTGACCTCCAAGCCGTTTGCCTTGGGATTTGGGATAGTAACAGCGAAGATGAAACAGAACAAGGGAAGAGTTTCTGGGCAGACTTCTCTAGTAGTGATGAAGAAGAAGTGAGGGGTATGACACGCATCGGGCGTTTCTATAATGATACGACTAAAAAAGGTAAAGAAGTGTTGATTGAAGGAAGGGAAGTGGCAGAAAATGGGGATAATTCTGAGAGAGATACAGTGCTGCGAAAGTTGAAAAAGACCCGGGCACAGGTCAACATCTGGGAATTATTTTGTTCATCACAGGAGCACAGGCAGGCTATGGTTGAAGCCTTGAGCAAAATAGTAGTACCGGAGGATGCTAATCCGACAATGTTTGTGGGATCAGTAGAGAAGGAAATTTTGCAGGCAATCACTTTTTCTGAGGAAGAACTCCCGGCTGAAGGGAGAAACCATAATAGACCTTTGTTCATCAAGGCCGAGGTAAAAGGCAAGAGAACATCATGTGTGATGGTGGATGACGGCTCGTCCATCAATGTGTGCCCGTTGAAAATTTTGGCAAAGCTGGGTATGAAAGCAACGGATTTGGACCCCTCCAGTATGACCATCAAAGCTTATGATGATAGCAAACGAGGAGTTGAGGGTACTTTTTTTGGCAGTGGTCAAAGTGGGCCCAATTGAAGACGAATTGAGTTCACGGTGTTGGACATTCTGGCTACTTTCACTTTATTGTTGGGAAGGCCTTGGTTTCAAAAACTTGGGGGCATGCCTTCTACTTTGCACCAGATGATTAAGTTCTCGTATGAGGGAGAGATTATTACCATCCGAGCTGAGATAGATAATGCTGTGGCTGCCTTGGAGATACAGCCTTTCACGAGGTTTCATGTGTCAGCAAATTTTGAGGAGTGGGTGGATCTTAGGGTGGCTAGGATCATGAAAAATGAAGTTTGAGCCGGGTGAAGGTTAAAATTGCCAGATTTCAAAGGATAGACTACTCGGAAGGGTTTGGGATACACATCTGATGAAGAAAAGTCGAAGGTTAAGAAGAAAGGTCTGAAGCTGATGGAATGTTTTGTGAAGGCTTCAGGGTATCAAGGGGAGCCTGAACCGGTGGAAGTTAATGGGATTGTGGTACCTGGATTTGAGATTTTCCAGGATATGCTGGGTAAGAATCCGATGATGGAAGAAATTATGAAGAAGGAAGAAGAGAATTGGGAGGAAGAACTGATGAAGTTGGAGAGCCTGACTCTTGAAGAGGATAAAGAGCCTGAGAAGAACCCAGTTGCAGAGGAAGAAATGTCTGTAGAAGATGAGGACATTTATCTTCTTCATTTATTTAAGTGTACCCCCGCATTTGTTACAATAAAGACAATCATTTCGCTTATTTGCCTGAGTCTATTCCTCTAACTTACATGACTTGAGTATATTTGATATCAACTCCACCAAAACAAATGCATTTAACCTTGGTACACCTGAGAGTCCTAAGGAAATTCTGATTGGAAGTGAAGTTACCGCTGAAGAGCGGGAGAAATTAGAAGAAGTATTGGTCAGATATGCGAAAGTGTTTGCTTTGTCCTATGAGGACATGCCTGGGGTAGACAGAAATATTATCCAGCACACAATACCAACTTATCCGAATATGAGGCCGGTGAAACAGAAACTCCGATGGATGAGACCAGAATGGGCTGAGAAAGTCATAGAGAAGTTAAGAAACAGATAGATTGTGGGGTTCTTGGAAGTAGTAAAGTATCCTGAGTGGTTGGCTAATATTGTGCCGGTGCCGAAGAAGACGGGAAGGTTAAAATGTGTGTGGACTACAGAGATCTCAACAAGGCTTGCCGAAAGATGATTTTCCTCTACCGCATATAGACGTACTGGTTGATAGTGCGGCTTTATCTGCTATGTATTCATTTGCAGACGGGTTTTCAGGTTACAATCAGGTTCTTATGGCTAAGGAAGACAAACACAAGACTGCCTTTATTACCGAGTGGGGTACTTATTGTTACAAGGTGATGTCGTTTGGGCTCAAGAATGCGGGAGCTACTTATCAGCGGATGGCTACTACACTATTCCACGACTTAATGCACAAAGAGATTGAAGTGTATGTGGATGACATGATGGTGAAATCAGAGACGTGTTGGGCTATTGAAGCACTAGAAAGGTTCCTTCAGAGAGTTGACAAATACAACCTGCGGCTAAATCCCAAGAAATGTGTGTTTGGGGTGACATCAGGAAAATTGCTAGGACATGCAGTGGGAATGGGAGGAATAGAGGTAGACTCTGAAAAGATCAAAGCAATCACAGAAATGCCAGCACCGAAGACTGAGAAGGAAGTCAGAGCATTCCTGGGGAAGATTCAGTACATCAGTCGGTTCATCACCAAGTTGACGTTAGTATGTGAGCCTATCTTCAAACTGTTGAGAAAAGATCAGCCAGTAAAATGGAATGAACAGTGTCAACCAGCCTTCGACAAGATCAGAGAGTACTTGGTAAAGCCTCCTGTATTGAAACCTCCGAGACCGGGCAGACCTTTGATATTGTACTTGGCCATAGAATCAGAAGCACTGGGGGCAATGATGGTACATTCAGATGAGACATGGGTAGAACATGCAGTCTATTATCTCAGTAAGAAGATGCTCCCGTATGAGGCTCGTTATCAAGAAGTAGAAAAGATCTGTTCGCAGTGGTATGGGCTTCCAGAAAATTGCGGCATTATTTTCAGTCTTACAAGATCCAGGTAGTGGCAAAGGAGAATCCTCTGAAATATCTGCATTCAGTGCCTTCGCTAGTGGGGAAATTGGGAGATGGTTAGTATTGCTGACAGAGTTTGACATTGAGTATCTCACCACTAAAGTGGTTAAAGGGCGAGCAGTAGCAGAGTTTCTGGCATTGCAACCTGTTGAAGAGGATCAATATAAGTTTGAATTTCCAGATGAAGAGATCCAAGCAATAACAGTTCAGAGATGGAAAACGTATTTTGACGGAGCAGTGAATTACAAGGGAGCCGGAATTGGGATTGTGATAGTGACCCCCGAATGAGAGACCTTGCCTTTAGCCGAAAGGTTGAAATTCAGAGTAACAAACAACATGGCCGAGTATGAAGCATGTGCTTTTGGTTTGACTGCATTGATAGCCTTGAAGGCCGAGAGTGTGGAAGTCTACTGAGATTCTAATTGGTAGTCCAGCAGATGCGAGGAGAATGGGAATTCAAAGAAGAACGGTTGAAACCTTACTTTTTTACCTCAGAAAGTTGGACAGGTCATCCCCGATTGTAAGTTTCAACACTTGCCAAGAGAAGATCAGATGGCAGATGCATTGGCTACACTTGCAGCGACTTGGGAAAATCCAGAAAAGTTAGTGATGAGACCATTGATACTGACAACAACAAGAAGACCTGTTTATAGAGATAGAGAGAATTCTGGAAATAGAGGTTGATGACGGTAAACTTGGTATTATGACATTCAGAGGTTTCTGGAACATGGGGAACTCCCAGAGGGAGCAGGCCAAAAAGACAAAATAGCCATTCAGAGGTTAGCTTCCCAGTATGTGATTTTGAAAGGGAACTGTACAAGAGGCAAGCAAACGGTATTCAATTGAAGTGTGTGAGAAAAGAAGTGGCTCAGCAGGTAATGGAAGAAGACTACGCCAGGGTATGTGGTCCGCACATGAACGGGTTGAATCTGTCCCGCCAGATAGTGAGACAAGGTGTTTTTACTGGTCGACCATGGAGACAGACTGTGCGAAGATGGTAAAGCACTGTCATGATTGTCAAGCACACGGTAATTTGAATCATTTGCCGCACACAGAGTTGCACGGGTTGTCATAGTCGTGGCCTTTCTCAGCATGGGGAATTGATATGATTGAGAGATTCGACCAAATACATCGAATGGGCATCGCTTTATAGTGGTGGCAGTAGACTACTTCTCGAAATTGGTGGAAGCCAAATCATTCCGCAATGTTACAGCAAAACAGATGGCAAAGTTTATAGCTCGGAATCTCATTTGTCGGTACGGTATGCCGCACCATGTAGTGACGGAAACAGAGTTCAGTTTCAAGGAGAGACAAGGTAATGTTACAGAAATATGGGATAGGCCATCACAAGTCATCACTGTATAGGCCGCAGGCAAATGGGCAGTTGAGGCAAGCCAACAAGACAATAAAGATGATTTTAGCCAAGATGACAGAAAACTGCAGAGATTGGGCGACAAACTATCGTATGCTTTGTGGGGGTACAGAACATCAGTGAGAACAGCAACATGGGCCACACCTTACTCTCTAGTCTACGGAATGGATGCAATATTGCCAGTGGAAGTGGAAATACAGTCTGTGAGGGTATTAGTAGAGGCAAAATTACCAGAACAAGAATGAGCTGCACAGAGGTTTGATCAGTTAGCACTGCTGGATGAGAAGAGAACGAAGGCTTTGTATCACATGCTGCAATGTATCAGAAGAGACTAGCCCGAGCATTCACAAGAAAGTACGTCCCGCAAAGATCAGAAAGGGTGATTTGGTACTTAAGCAGTCGAGGCCGTCTACGACAGATCCGAGAGAAAGTTCCAGACCTAACTAGAAAGACCTTACATAGTGAAGAAAGTAATGGGAAATGGAGCAGTGAGACTATCAGACTTGGAAGGGAATGAGTTCACCGAGCCGATCAACGTAGATATATTGAAGCAGTACTTTACCTAAGGGAGAAAAGACTGAGCAGTCATCAGGAAGGTTGACAGAAGATCTAACCCAACAGAATAAGAAAATTATGCATGCATGCATACACATAACATACCTTGCATTCTATTCGTGTTTGTTTTGTTTTGTGTTCGCAGGTTCGAAGAAGAAAAGAGAAAGCGGCAGAGATGAGCCAATCAAAAGCAACGTCAGCGCAGTTTCAGTTTTGGGGATGAGTCCCAGGGGGAGAGGCCCACATCAGCAGTTTCGGGGATACGTCCCAGGGTTGTAACCCACGTCATCAGCAGTTTGGGGATGCATCCCAGGGTTGTAACCCATATCACCAGTAGTTTCAGGGATGCGTCCCAGGTCATGACACACATTAGCAACGTTATCGGGATGCGTCCCAGGGTCGAGGCCCCCGTTGTCGGGTGCAGTTATCGGGATGCGTCCTAGGGTCGTTGGCCCCCTACATCATTAGTTTTGGGATGTTTCCCAGGGTCGAGGCCCACATTTTGTCATCCGTATTGCGATGCGTCCTAGGGTCGAGGCCCCCGTTGTCGGTTGCAGCTATTGGGATGCGTCCCAGAATCGAGGTCTACTGCAACATCATCTCAGTTCGAGGCAGCTGGGGAGCCAGGTAAGTGAAAATGCATTGCAAACTTTGATATGATTGTTCAAAGTCACACACTTCACAAGTCCCATCAAAGGGGGGCGACTGTAGGCACTGTATATTACGTGTGAGTCCCTATGATGAGTCTCATTTTGAGACACTACCTTTTAAGTCGAGGAAGTCGCGAGAAATAGTCGTCGGAAGGGAATCGGTATTTCCTTAGATTTTTATTCGCTTGTTCAGCTCCAGGCTTACTCGTTGGACCTCCGTTTTAAACCACCTTTAGCCTAAAAACCCGCAAATCATTTAACCTTGGCCCAAACCCACTCACCAAGCCAACACAACACTAACCCACCAAGACAAGCCCACACGCCCACCACCTTGGCCCAACGCCCAAGGCCCTTAAAATAGAACAAAATTAATTAAATCATATACGAAATTAAATAAAATATTAATTAAATCATATACCAAATTAAATAAAACATTAAATAAAATCATGCCTAATTAAAATCAATCAAGAATATTTTTATTCCTAATTAAAAATATTGTGTTCCTAACTTAACAAATATCATGCCTAAACAATACAAATTAAATATACTAACTTCCGAATTTGAACTAATTTTGTACCCCCACAATCTTTCGTTTTCCTTGTTTGAAACTAAATCATATCCTAATTAAATGCACAAATCCCTTCCTTGTCAAGCAGGACTCACCCATCCCCTTTGTCTATGAAAGACACACATTGCCAAGACACATCCTCTCCACTCTCACTCTCTCACACGCATATACAAAAAATAACAAGCAAATCTTTTTCTCTTC
>SKCR01049227.1:0-75467 GCA_019454045.1 Zanthoxylum bungeanum
CTTTGATTCATAATGTATTATTTTAATGTTGTACAACGTTTGATACTACATAGTATTGTATTAAGTTATTTTTTATTTTAATATTATTAATATTTAAATATTAATATTTTAAATTTATTAATATTTTAAATTTAATATTTTAATATTGACATTTTAATATTATGATATTATATTTTAAATATTATAATATTATATTATAAATATTTTAATCTTAATATTTCAATATTAATATGATTAGGGGTAATTTTTTTAAAATTTTTTTTGTGCGATGTGTCATAATCTCACATTCCTTCATCATTCCTTAATGTGATGTGGATAATAATAAATAATACAGTATGGAGTGAATAAATTATCATCAAACATGTGATTGCACTAATTAATGTAATGTAAGGTGTTTAATGCACCATAATCCAATGCACCAAATACACCATAATCCAATGCACCAAAACACACTATAACTGCACTTGTATAGCAGGCTGTCATTTTTTAATAACATTCAATTATTCTATAAATTGTCATAATGACATGACATCTTAATCCTTATGATTTTAAAAATACAAGATTTAATTATTGCAATTTAAAAAACATAAACTTTAGTCTTTGCGGTTTTAAAAATACCAACTTTAATTCCCGTTAAAACTTTTTATTAATCGAGTCACTTTTCATATAATTTTGAAACAAACTTTTCATATATTTGGACTGTTTTTGAGTATTTAGGTAATTTAACAATAATCGGATGAAAAATAACTTAAAATTAACGAAAATAATTTAACGGTAGAAATTCAAACTTATATTTTTAAAATTATCTGATTAAAATGTCATTATGATAAATTATAAAATAATTATATGTCAATTTTTTATTATTATTGAAAGGGAGTTTTAACTCCGAAATTTTTATAAAGCCCTCACTTTTAGTAAAAAAGAACACCGTGGTCAGTGGATACAAGAATTCTCTCTAGGGGTGGCAATTTAGGTCAGGATTCGTTTATTCTTCCATTAGATTCGCTTTAAAGCGAATACGGGTTTGAAAAAAATGGATTCATTTAATAAATTGTTCAATTCGATTCGATTCGTTTATTAAACGAATCGAATACGAATTTAAGCTCATTGATTCGTTTATGATTCATTTTATTATTTTTATTTACTAGTTCTTGTTATTTTTCAATTAAGATTTGAGAAATTATAGCTAATTACCATATAAAAAAAAAGCAATACTTTCGATATTTGGTAAAGTATTTTTAGTAAATATATTAATTACATATTTCATATGTATATATTTATGAAGAATTAATGTAAATCAAGTGTGGTAAATTAGTTTATTAAATAATATCACGACTAAACGAATATATGTATTCGATTCATTTAATAAACGAATCGAATACGAATCATAATATTATGATTCATTTAATAAACGAATCGAATACGAATTCATCACATTTTGATTCGATTCGTTTAGATTTCGATACAAATTTGATTCATTGATTCGTTTTGCTACCCCTAATTCTCTCACCAACAACACCAACCAATAAAAGCCAAAAAAATCTAACAAATGGGCCCAAACAAAAGAAATATTCAACCAAACGAAACGTAGTCGTTTGATTTAAAACAATTAGCAAAAGAAATCCGACCTGCCGGATTCGAACCAGCGACCTAAGGATGACAGCTTATAACTACTACAGTCCTCCGCTCTACCAACTGAGCTAAGGTCGGCCTTGGTAAGAGACTCAATTATATATATTATAATGAATAGTTATATTCTTTCCGGTTTTTCAATCAACAACATTGATAGGAGCTGGTTGAAAATATCATAGCTCAATTAGTACTCACCCACAATAGGAAAGTAGCTAATAGTATTGTGTTAGAAATCGTCCCCATTGGGTGTCATTTAGTGGCAAAGAGTTTAGGATTTTTCAAGGGGTGTATTTTTTTTTATAAGAATCTGAGATAGTCGAAGGTTTTACCTGCTCCGTATAATAGGGGGTCAAGTGATTTGACGACGGGATTTTCAACGTTTTCAAAAAAAAAATTATTCGAAATCATGAAAAGTTTGATATTATATTATAGGTTTACACTATTATACATTGAACTTCTATCTTTTGTTTTAGATATGAATGTAATTATTAATGATCATTATATATGCTATTTATTGATAATATAATATTGATATGAGTATGTTTGTGTACTAAACTTCACAAACAATAGAATAAAAAAAAAATACCAAGTTTTGTAATAAATGTTCTATTATTGTTTAGTAAGAAAAAATATCAATTTTTTCTCAGGATTCTCCTCTTCTTTATAATACTTCATTGCAAGAAAAATAAAATTGACAACGGTTACATTCCATTCCCCACTAACTGGCCCGCTCCCTAGAATCTCGGGACTTCCTTATTGTGGGCGGTTGTCCAACTTAAAGAAACGGAAAGTAATTAATTGGTTGTCTGATTCCTTATTTGGAAGATTCGTGTCATTAAGGAGCTGATATTTCGGGTTAACTCCTTGTGTGACTTCTGCTTGCCTTCGTTGGAGCCAAACTTGATATGGATTTTCAATCGAAGCCTTGAATTATATTCTGATGGAAGTTCTGTTATCAGATTTTGATGATAGGTTCTAACGTCAGTCTCTGATGGAGGCTGTGACTTCAGACTCTAATAATGAATTCTGTTATTAGACCCTGATGATAGGTTTTGATAAGGGATCCTCAAGTCTTTTTTGTCTAGTCTTTGGTTTTCCCCAAACAGAGTGAAGAAGATGGCGGAAATAAACTTGAAATGAGAAAGAAAAATAGAAACTAATGCCATTACAATTATTTTCTCCAGTGAATGCCATTACAGAATGAGAGAGATATGAGAGGTTATACAAATAAAATATTCGGTCAAAACAAAAAGAAATTTTTTTACTATCAGTTATTTCATCATCATGCATCATGTAATGTTATCCAAGGACAAAAATATGAATTCGGGAATTTCTGAGCATTACATTCAACGTTCAGAAATTTAAGATAAAATTTTATTTTTTCTCTACCCAATAAATGAAAAAAAATCAAAATATAGTTTTATCTTAAAATTCTAAACATCCAATGCTCAAGAATTAACTAATATAATGTTGTACTGGAGTTCCCGTATCGAAAATTATGTATATCCCCTCTTGATTTACTTTTTACTGTTGTAAGCATTCGGTTGGGTGATTAAATGTAGAGCTACCTCTTGTGGACTTGACCGCTGTTCGGATTTGAATCGTGAATCAGACCAGTCAACGGTTCGGTGGTTTCAAATCGAATTAGAACTACTGAAGGATCGGTTTGATTCCGATTCTATAAAATTAACGAAATGAATCGGAACCGAATCATTCAACCCAATTGAACTATGGAATCGAACATGTTCAAAAGAATTAAGCTTAAATAATTTTTTTTTAAATTATTTAATAAGATTAATTTCGAAAATAAATTAAAGTATTTATAATATAGAGGTGATGAGATAAATTGAAATGGTTAGATTGCACTTCTCAAAGTTAAAATCATGAGGGAATCTTCATCCATGTAGAACAAGGGAGTAATATGATAATTTTGATTACAAATGTTTAATATATTCAATATAAATCTCTACATAAAATAAAATATTTTTACATAATAAAAAATAAACGACTTCAAAATGAAAATTAGAACTTAGAATCAGTTCCGAAATCGAAAGAGAAATCAAAACCGACCAAAACTGTGTATGATTCGATTTTAATTCCTCATTCGACAAGAATCAGAACTGCTGGTTTAATTCCGGAATCCAACCGCGGGCACCCCTACTAATTGCTGCAAAGAATGGTAAAAAACACTGTGAGTAATTTTGAAACTCGAGGAAAAGCAGCTAACTATTATTCCACCAACCCTAAACATTCAGCGCACACAGACACTAATCATGCACGTGAAAGAAGCAGGGGAAATTTGTAAAATTGACCCATTAATTTTTTTTATTCTCAAAATCCAATTTTGGGGAAAAAAAAGTATTAACCAAAGACAAAAGTTTTAGACCAAATTATCCTCATAAGTTAGAATTAGATAACTTAAGCTTTCAACATAAATTCAAGATCAATCACTACACAATTTTATTATTTCTTTTGACAATTTCGGATAAATTCATCAACAACATAATTTTAAAAGATATAATCATTTACCAGTAGTTAAGAATTAAAGTTGATTTGTGAAAAAAATAATTTTATGAAAAATATTACAAACGAACGTCGATTTTCGACGCTCAAGCGCCACGTGGGTACCCATGCAGGCTTCAAGTCGTAGTGAGAGTTCAAGACCTCAGCGGGCACATGCGTGGGTGTCAGATGTGATCGTCTGAAACGATGGTCGTCTATAAATGTTTTCTCAAATTAGCATCGATTTTTGGCTTCTTAATTTTATTAAATGTTTCATAACTTAATAAATCATACAAAACTATCCTAACAACAAAATCCCACTAATTGTTGGTTTGATTTTTCTTTTGGAAAAAAAAAAGAGAGAGGAAATGGTTGGTTATTGTTTAATTATGGGTAATTTAGGAAGAAATAGTTGTATTTGATCATTAAACATATTTATCAAAAAATGAGTTAATTTTGAGAATGATAAAAGATAATGGGCCAATTTTATAAATTTCCAAACAAGTAGATACAAATATGGACTTGTGGTGAAATGTGTATAGTGATTGGTGGGTTATTCGAAAGCTTAATTATTAATTTTTTTTTTTTTAAAAAAACAATGGGCAATAAAATCGAGGAAAGAGAATAAACGTGGCGTTAGTTTATTTTAAATTTAATATATAGAAATATAATATAATTTGGGGTCCTCATTGTTTTTAATAATATAATTTTTTTTACATAGTATGATTAATTTCATCATATGATTTGCAACTACAAATGATGGATTTACGAATTACGGTCCTGATTAATATGAATTCAAAAAGAAAAATTATTCGGAATCGTCTATTATGATAACAAGTATAGATTTAAGACATAAAGTCATCTTGAGTTCCGACTATATTGATGCAGGAGTTTGACCAATAGATGAGGACTTTCAGGCAGATGCCGGAGGCCTCACTTGAACAGTCTGCATCAGCCTCGACCACCCCTCCATCACAGCAGCAGTGATTGTTATTTTTTTTTTTTTTTCATTTGTATAAATATTATTTTATTAATTTTTAATAGACTGTGTATTTATTTTATTTAATAAAATTTAATTATAAATTTATTTTATTTTATATTTTAATTTCAATTTATTTTTAAATTTATAAGAACAAAAATAATTTTATTATCATTCAGTAAAATAATTTTTATTCTAATAATTTTTTTTAAAAAAAATCCAAAAGCCTATAGTGTCGAATATAATAAAATAATTATTTAATTTTTAATATTATTTCATCTTTAATATCGAAACATTCGTCGCTAAAGGTAATAAAATAAACTTTTAATTTTTTTTTAAATCACTTTAGCGTCGAAACTAAAGGTAAAAATATTTAAGATTTTTAATTAAAAAAATCTTAGGCATCGAAATCATTCGTCACCAAAGACGCACTTTAGCGTCGAAGGTCTATCTGCTAGCGTCGAAAGATTTAGACGCAGAATGTATCGAAAAAATTTGTTCGACGCTAATATTCTTTGTCGTCCACGTATTAGCGTAAAAAATGTTTGACGCTAATGATCTTTGGCATCAAAAATGTCTCTTTTAATGTCGATATCTTTTGATGCTAAAGACCTTATTTTTTATAGTGATACCCAATTCCAAATTCTAATAAATGAGATTTTCTACTCTCCTTATATGTGCCACTGGCAAGACGAACCAAGTGAGCTAATGCTCAATAACTTACAAATCTATATCAGAAAAGTTCTTGATGAAATTAGTAACTGAATTAAATTAGTGCTATTAAAATAATCTAGCTAACTCTTTATATGATAATAATTCAGTAAAATAAATTCGAGAAGTAATCTTTTTGGCAGAACAACAAACATTGCTAAAAGCAAATTAATGAGCATTTGTATTATGACCTTAAATTATATGATGAAGGCATCATAATTTCAGACAAACAAAGTTCAACAATCACATTGATACAATTAATTTCACAAAAGAAAGCACAAGCACTAATCAACTGAAACTGGTTTCATGTTCTCAGCTTCTGTCCTGAGCTCTTGAAACAGTGCAGATGACAAGTATCTCTCCCCGAAGCTTGCATGAACAGTCTGAAATTCAAAACAAATAACTAAAACATTCAATTTTCAATTGGTTCTCTACAAGAGATGCAATGGCGCAGAAGAAAAGAAACCATACCACAATAAGTTTGCCTTTGTTCTCTGGCATGCTAGCGAGTTTCAGGGCAGCGACTGTATTGGCACCGGATGATATCCCTACCTACATAAACCAGAACATTTGACACTTGAGTTGAAAAGAACTTGAACTCGTACAATTAGGCAGCAGTGTTGAAATATCATATATATTACCATAAGTCCCTCCTTCAATGCCAATTCCCTAGCCATCTTTACTGCGTCGTCACTGCTAACCTGCCATTGGATTTTTCAACTCAAGAGTCAAAAAAAGTTCTGTTTTTTTCGAGAAACTCTAATATTGTGTCACATATATATATATATATGCATTATTAGCAATGGAACTTACCTCGAGAACCTTTTCCATCACATCCATGTCTAATATATCTGGTTTGAATCCAACCCCATTGCCAGTTATAAGATGAGGACCTATTTCAATTGAAAAAAGAAATATCAGACTTGCAACTTCGCTATCCCCAGTACAATGGATCCATCAGAAGTTAACAAAGGCTTAACTCAAAATGTTTACCTGGTTTGCCCCCATTCAGTACATTACTTTCAGCTGGCTCCACTCCATAGATCTACAAATTTTGAAAAACAAACATGCAAATGAATATCCGAGGAGTTTCGACTTTTCATATATGAATTATTCCAACAGGAACAATGATATTGAAAATGATCAAGTAAATAATTACCTTCACATTAGGATTTTGAGATTTAAGATACTGCCCGACACCAGAGACAGTTCCTCCACTGCCAATTCCCATTACAAAGATGTCTACATGTCCCATAGTGTCCTCCCATATTTCAGGACCCGTAGTCTCAAAATGAACCTATTGTCCATTAGAGGGGGTAACAATCTAATTATAAGCTTACTCCTGATCAACTAAATATAGATAAAAGAAAAGAATTTGGTACCTGGGTATTGGCAGGATTCGAAAATTGTTGCAGCATGAAAGCATCCGGTGTGGATTCCAAAAGATCGTGAGCCTTCTTAATGGTTCCTCCCATCCCCTTGGCAGGATCAGTGACGATTAAATCAGCTCCGAATGCTCTCATTGTCACTCTTCTCTCCAAGCTTGTGTAAGAAGGCATTGTCAGAACCATCTTATACCCTTTCATTGCTGCCATAAACGCCATGCTTATTCCCATATTCCCCGATGTAGGCTCTATCAGAGTAGTCTAATAATAATGAGGCCAATACACAAGTTAATTAGAGGCAGCTAGCTAAAGCAGTAGCATAATATAACTGAATGTAAGTTTCAATTCAATCGGCTAACCTTTCCAGGATAAATTAAGTTTTTTCTTTCTGCATCTTCTATCATGGCCAGTGCTGGTCTGGTGATACATATAAAACCAGAAATATTCAGTGTTTGATCTTTGATTTTAAAAATGTAATCTATCTCATATAAATTATATGATCACATGCAAAAAAACGTTCAAATTCGAAGGCAGTGGCAACAAATTAAGAGTAAAAATAAAAAAGTACCTGTCCTTGATGCTAGAAGTAGGCTGGAACATCTCTTGCTTGACAGCAATATAAGCTCCACATCCTTCACTGACTTTGTTAAGAAACACAAGGGGAGTTCTCCCAATGAGCTGAAATTGCAGTAAACAAAAGAAATTCATCAGTTAAAGAGTCAGACTGAAAAGGAACAAAATTGCAGTGAGCAGCAACAAAATTCATCAGCCAGCCGATAAAATTATTATTGTGGTTTGATCTGTGGTGAAATTATAAAATTGTATTTTGATCGAAAGGTAATTTATAAATGTTTTGTTAGTGACAAAAATTTCTAAAAAATATCGAGAATTCTGTTAGAAACTGAGCTTCGCAAAAGTTAAGATTTTTAATTGTTATTCATTATAAAAAATTTATTTTACTAAAATTTTAAATTTTGTTTGTTTGGTTCAATTTTTTTAAGGGGAGAGGAGGAGAGCAAAATCCCTCCTAAACCAATTTTAGCTCCCCTCCAAAAGTGGGGGGTTTTTGGAGGGGAGAGAAAGTGAGCAATTAAAATTTTAAATACATTGACTAAATTATCCATACTTATATATTAAAATCCAAAATTGTCCTAATTATAAATCCCTCTTATATTTGCTTCACCATTCAAACCTAGTTACTGATTTGATACTTATTTTATTTTTATTTTTAATAACACGTATTATGTAGAGCTTTTAATTTTAATTTTATTCTTTGTTTAATTCAAAGATGTTTTTAGCATTTAGTTAATGTATTTTTACATATCATCATTTAACATCCACATGTTTGTTGCCCTCAATGGGCGTGGCTTGATGGTAAATGGTTGATTTCGAGTCAAGGGGCGCATTTCTTTATAAGAGCATAGGATAATTGTGAATTTTGTCTATTTCGTTTAAACGTAGGCTGGATTGTTTGGTGATGGGTTTCCAACCTTTCTATAAAAAAAAATTCACACGTTTATTCACTATACTTTTTTCATCATAATAGTAATACCAAATAGAATCTAAATATTATATATTTCAACAATCCAAAATACATAATTGATATAATAAGTGGACTTAAATATTCTTTTTCTTACTCTCAAATTACGTATAACTCAAGAGTCAAGAAGCCATTTGAAATTGCTTAAATAATCTTATAATCTACTAATTATTAATTGGAAAAAATTTCTTATAAAAAGTTTCACTTCAAATTGTGTTTGACAGAAAAATTTAGCCGCCCAACATCATAATTATACACACGTGAACTTTTAACTTATTAAGTTAAAAACACATTAAAATAGACGTGGATTTTAATATAATAGTATTTATCTTTTAATCTATTAAATTATGTTTTATTATCGGAAGGACATGTCCGAATAAATAAACTAACCCAACTCTCGTTTTATTTGAATGTTTTGGTATATCGATATATCTTCATAATTATTCTTACTTAATAAGTTAAGGAATCCTCGATACTTCATCCGATATATGATTTCATGTTAAACAAAATATTTAGACCAAGGGGAAAAAAAACTGACCATTGATTTTCTTGCCGGGAAGAAACCGAACGACCCTTTTCGTTGTATTTCTTAAATAATATCTTAGCTTTTTCACAAGTATCCAAAATTGAAAATAGTAAATCGTACTCAGAATTATTCAGATTCTTAGCAAAAACATCTGATTTAAACTTTTTAATACTTACTTTGATTAAAGTTGATGGAGTGATTTTCAAACAGTAAATATTTTGAAATTTAAAAATGAAAAAACAGTTCAGAAAATGCAGAAAACAGAGAATTAAAAACTGGCAAAATCAAACTGAATAATTAAGGGGGGAGAGAAGATATATATTTACTTGAGAAACATCATTCTTGACGTTGGTAACGGGGGGCAAATCTCTGAGTTTTTGAGCAAAAGATGAAGAATCAATGGCGGGTTGTGAGGAGACCAGTCTCCTTAACATGGTGTGTTCGTTGCATGTTAAGTATCTTTTCTTCAACAAGCTCCTCAAAGCAGCCATTAATGGAGTCTTAAAATTAATAACACTTTTACTGCACTGCTTACAGCAACCACTTTGACTTGCAGTTGATAACAAAAGCTCTGATGAGTAGTAGTAGCTGAAATGTGCGTGTCCCTTTTTATAATATTTTCATTATTCCAAAATCCTCTGGTTTTTCTTTTTACATTATAAAAATAGGATTATAAGATATATAAATAAAAATAAGAATGGCCCAATGAAATGTATCGGGGTTGGTGGTGGGAGATCCCACGAGTTTATGGCAAAAATCCTCATTGCCGTGGGGTTCATAGGGTCAAATATGTTACCGCGGTTTAATTTTTATATTCGTTAATTGAATGATGGGGTATTGACCTTCATATTTAAATAGAAGTAAAATTTTTATGTGGATCGGGACACATATGAGAACCAATATATTAAAAACAGATAAATAAATAATTTATGTGTCCGTTGATTAAATGAGACAAATAAATATATTAACATCTTCATACCATACCTAGATTTCTTACTATCCCTAATAATCATAATGGTCATTCATTGTTATAAGTGAAAATCACTGTGAGACGACTCTAATGTTTCTAGAAAATGATATAAAATTTTGTGATGTTTAAAAAGAATATATAACCCTATATTTTTTAATAAATTTTATTTGTTTTAATAGTTAAATATGTAAGAATTCATAATAAATATAATAAATTATATTTTTCATCTAAAACATTAAAATTTATTAAAGAATGAAAGCATGCATGTCTTTTTTAAAATATTAGAGAATTTTATATCTCTTTCCCTAAATGTTTAAGGTCCAATTGTTTTTTCTCAGTTCATTGCATGAGATCCTGAGTTCGAATTCAGGGAGTCTGTTTTTTGTAAGAGCTTGAAACAGCCGGGAGTTTTACATATTCTGTTTAAGCTCAGAATGAGTGGTTTGGTGGCAGAATTTCCAACGATTCCAAAAATAAAATAAAATAAAAGCTATAACAAAATATAAATCAGACTAACATGTAATTGCAAATATCACATGCAATGAGCTTGCAAAATTTGAAAACATTAAGAAAGAAATTGTTTGTATACAGTGTAATGATGGCTCTTGCCTCTTGGCTGCAAAGAATGGTCAAAATTAAAAGGCAATTGAATTATTTTTAAAACTTGAGAGAAAAATCCACTCAATATAGACATCCATTTAATCTTACCACATGCATTTTGGTAGTCTAGTGTCAATGTATCATGCATGGCCGGTATGGGCCAACTCTAGGGTTTATAAATTGATCGAGTTTTAAAAATTTATCCGTAAATTTAAGTATTGTTTATTAATATTTTCAAGATATTAGGAAAGTGTAATTTTTTAAACTTTAATTTTATCTTTATTATGTTTTTTTAGACCGGAATTAAATAAAAAAAAATACTTAAAATATTATAAGTCAATTTATCTACCCTAGACAAGTCTACTCAAAATAGGCAAGGGATTTCATTAATTACTTATAAGCTTAGGAGTTCATTACTTACAGACTCATTCCAGCATCATTTTCAAATGATATGATATGTAACAATCTATCTCTCAAAGTTTTGTTATTGATATGAGTCAAACTCACCCGAAATATATATTTATAGGTGAAGAGAGTAAATTATTTATATATTCATCCCGAATATCATTTTCAAAATGATGCGAGATGTCAAAGGATGATACCGAGAGTGGGGTTGTCCATGTCCACAAAATCGGTATTGATCCCATGATTTCTTATATTTTTCTTTTAAAAAATAATAATAATATATTTATCCACCAATATTACATGAAAAATAAAATGTAATTAGGTAAATGAAGTAGATACATGAATGTGTTTAGTGATTTATGGGTCATAGAAGAAAATTATGGGCCAAAATTGTACTTATTAAGTAGGTGTAATAAAATTTCAATATGAAAAGTGCTGTTAATAGCACTTTAGGTGGTAAGTAAGATTTTTTTGTGTAAAAGGAAATCTTTATAAATGAATTGATATATATATATATATATATATATATTATATATATATATATATAACTTTAAGATACTATATACAATTTTCATTAAAGGTTGTGAGTTTTGAGGGAAAATATGTAACCTTAAACTTGAATTACATCCTTCCAACTCTCCATATCCTAAAAATTAACCCAAAGTGTCATAAGTTGATAGTTGATGAATTTTACATAAAAAAAATTTGTCAAAATAAAAGGCATGATTTCTTAATTACAATGTCTTCAAAGTGTGTAAGAGAAAGTTTCAACTAAGGAATGATTATTGTTCTTTAAATTTAGAGTGTTATGATCAAAAGAAGTGATTATTATATCTTAAGAGACGATAATTACAAAACCATCAAACACTAATATAAGGTGAAAATCATCTTAATGTCACATAATATCAAACACTAATTCATCGTCGTTTTTAAGATATACGATTGGTATCCATATATTTTATTGGTATTATTCGTGTCATGTTAATTTTGTGAAAGATTCAAGTATTTGGATTAACTTCTAAACAAAATAACATCTGAGTTTACTTTTCATATTATAAGATGTAGAATTTATCTTTAAAAATGAACTTGTAAGGATAGAAAATTTAAGAATTTATATTCTTATTTATATTTTTCAGTTAAACTCGTGTAAGATTTTGGATCATAACAATCTAGCACGCTTTACAATTGATATCTATGACGGTCCGTCATATCTAATTGAGTGATTTCTAATACTATTTTTTTATAAACACGAGTAGAACTCATATCGACTTATAAAAAAAGAGAATCCATTAACTTATATTTTTATTTATATTATTCTATTCAACCTACGTATAATTTTGGATCTAACACAAGTCACAAGATGATAAAAATTAAACATCCAAATCAAATGAATTAATCTCTATTATATTTTAACAAATTAATTGAATTAACTATGTTGTTGTCCCAGGGTCACTTTACTTTGCAAACAAAATTTATACAAGAGTTTGTAGTCGTAATATTTCCTTCAAATGACAACAACGATCGATATAGCCGCAAAGATTGTTAGAAATGATAATTATATCATTAGGGTTCAAATGATAATGACAAATAAGTTATTAGAAAGGGAAAAAAAAGGATTATTGGATCGAAGCCTCAAACTTGGAATTTCATTAATTTTTTCTCTAGTTCATAGGTTGAATTATCGAAAGATAAAATGATCCTTCCCTTTTTTCGGACAGTTTCCCTCTCGATGATGAAGTTTATCCCCATCATCTCTTGATATCTTCTTTTTATAAAGTAAATCGACTTCGAAAAATCTTAATTGATTTTTATTTTCGATAAATCAAAAAGTTTATATATATATATGGAGAGAAATTATAAATCAATTCTACAAGTTACTGTCAACCAAACCATGTAGATTCTATTTAAGATTAGTTCTTGATATTTTTGTTTCGGCAATTCCGAATCTGGTACCAAACAAGCATATCAAGATTTTTTAAATAATGAATTGGGATGTTATATGAACTTAAGTCGAAAAATCATCCATTCCGAACTTTTAATAAAAAAAAAAAATCAAAAATCTCTATTGATTTTTTGATCAAAACGATATATTTTTTTGAATCATGTATCAAACAATATAGGATCTCAAATTTCAAATAAGATTTGAGATTTCTGTAAATCCTATTACCAACCAAAGGTCCAAAGAGATGTTATAACTTAATTAAAGTTCTAGCCTGTAATGCCTAAGAGGACCGATCCGATTTTTTAAAATATTATTCTTGTGTTATTTGTTCGTTTGCTTTTTAATGAATATATTGTTTGTTGAAACTGGTCCATCTTGGGTCAAACTTTTTTTCTTTTTTTTTTGTTTCTTTTCATTTTAAGAAAAAAGATTAAATAAATAAATAAAATCTAAAATTAATTTTTTTATCCTCACATTTTCACAAGATTCAGACGGCAAATTAAATATCTTGGGTCAAACTTGAACAACATAGAACATAAACAATTTTACTTTTTAAATATGGGTAATGTATTATGAGTGTCCTAAGAACACTCTTTAAAGATTTATTTTAGTAAAGTTTTCACATCATTTTTATGAAGAATGTAAAAAATAATCAAAATATTAATTACTTTTCAATTTAATTTTCATAAAATTTTTCCTAAAATGAATCATTAATTAGCATTTCCCTTTAAATATTAACAGCCTAATGTGAGTAATAATTAGAAATTTAAGAATCCAAGAGGGAATCAGCGTGCAATTCTTCAGGTGTTTAGTTACGTTAATTTAAAATTTTGAAATTAAAGAATCCAAGAAGGAATCAACGTGCAATTCGTCAGTTGTTTTATAGTTAATTAAATTAATATTAGCACGATTTGGAAAACAAAATCTTGTGCCAGTGACAGTATCACTGACTAATGACATATTCTATGACTTTGTTTATTCAGTTTTTAACATGACAAATTCAGATTCAGGGATATATTTGTCTTTTCCTTTTTTAACAACACATATTTTAACATCCCATACCTCACGCCAGTGAAGCCACACTCATCATCTCATATACTAGCATATAATTTATGATATGCGCCGCCGTTTGTCTTATTAGAGTCAAATATAATATATATTATCTCATATTAATAAATAAATATGACTTCTAATTTATTATAATTTATAATTTTTATTGATGGTGAATAAATCTTTTAATTCAAGTATGGATTTAGCTAAATTATGAATATTTTATGAGTGTTTACTTGAGTGTAATGAGAAAGGAGGAATGAGAATCATTTCCATTAAAATTGTTTACTTTCTAAAATTAAATACTAGTGACTAGTGAGAATGTGAATAATTGGGGCTCACACATTTGGGAGTGAGAGTGGGAGTGGGGAATGAGAGTCTCATTCCCACCACCCTCATGGAATGTGATTGTCATTCTCATTATTGATGAGAAATTATAATATTATCACTAAGGTAATTAATTAATATTAATTTGTAAATAATAAATCAAATGTATTAATAACTATTAATTAATAATAAAATAATGTTTAATATCTTAATAAAAGAACAATTTAATTAAAAATAATTTAATATTTAGTAATTTAATACATTAATAATACATTAAAAATTAAGTAACACTTAATTTATAAATAATCAATAAAATTAATCAATAATTAATAATATTTTATATTTCAATAAAATAATAAAATAATATTTAGTAATTTAATACATTGATGATTGATTAATAAATTAATAATTGATTAATACTTAATTTATAAATAATAAATAAAATTAATCAATAATTAATATTAAAATAATAATTAAAATTTTAATAAAATAATAATTTAATATTTAGTAATTTAATACCGTAAAAATTAATAATAATTAATAAGTATAAATTAATATATAATTATAAATAAGGATGTTTTTGTAACTTGTTAACAATTCATTTCTATTATTAGACAAAGTAAACACATCAATGATAATACTATCATTCCGATTCTGATTCCTACAGCTAAGTAAACAACTTATTCTGATTCTGATTTACTATTCTCATTCCAGCCCATTTTGATTTCATCTCATTTTGGGTCCATTTCATTCCGAATATGAGTATGTAAATGCATCATTATAGTTAACTTAATATAACTTATAACTCTTGAATTTATACTAATAAATAAGTGAGAGTTATTGAAAAATGTGAAAAATTAAATACTGACACATTTAATTAACAAACTTTCAATCATTAATAATCTAAGAAAACGAAGAGTTTGGAAAAATTGGAAAAATGAAAAATTTGATATTGAAGAATATAAGAAGTTAAAACATTAATAACTCATTTGAAATAATATTATTTAATTAATGTATTTTTAATAATTAATAATTTTGGAAAACGAAAAGTTTGAAGGAAAAAATTGAAAAGTTATACATTAATAATTCATTTTAAATATTAAGTTGAAATATTAATAACTCATTTGAAAATATATTATTTAATTAACGTAGTTTTAATAATTAATAAATTTGGAAAATGAAAACTTTGAAGGAAGAATGTAAAGAGTTATACATGAATAATTCATTTTAGATATTAATAATTCATACACTTACGTGGATAGTCTCAAAAATAAATATGCTTACGTAAACAACCTAAAATGAAAGACATCATGCGGTTGAGCTTGGACTTGATACGACGCAAACTAATTTTCATTTAGACGTTGCTGATGAAGGTTCAAGAGCAGTATGCAACCATTATGGGGTTTCTTATAAATTTTCTGGTGGATACGGCAATATGATCGAGCACCTAGAAATAAGGGTGTGCATTAATCAGTTTTAACCGATTAACCGAACTGTTCTGACCGTTGTTATTCTGCTTTAGGCCCAATACTGGACGCACCCCAGAAATATCCCAATCAAACCCCAGAGACATAATGTAAGCCCAGGCCCAATGAACACCGGCGCCCATAACAGAATGGCCATACAAACGGCCAACCCACGTAACGCCCGAGCTATTAAACCTCACATAATGATTCGTCCGAACCAGCCTACAACGGGCAAATAGTGGCATTAAAGCTCCAGGTAAAGAGATTCCAACGGACGAGTAATTAAAAGGGAGTAAAGACGCACGTTACAGGGAGAGGTATAAAAGGGGAACGAGGCTCCAGAAGAGAGGACTTTTTTGGGAGATCTCTAGCTCTCTTACTCTTAGCATAATTTTACTCACTCTATAACACCCAGGACCCCCAACCTACCGCCCTCACGACATTCAACGGAGTCCAAGGTAGCATCTAGTACAAGAATTGGCTCCTTTAGTACAAAAGACGCTTTATCTTTAGGCTCCACAGGCAATTGACATGTTTTAAGTTTGTCAGTAGAACTTTGTCTTTCATCAGAGTTCTGAATGGTACTGTGTATCACATCAAGTCTGAAACATTCCTCCTTCTTTTCATCATCTGAGAAATTCATGGCCTTGAAAACATTGAATGTTACTTCTTGGTCTTGTACCCTCATGGTTAATTCTCCTTTTTGTACATCAATAATGGTTCGACCTGTAGCCAAGAATGGTCTCCCAAGGATGATTGGCACGTCTGCATCTTCCTCCATATCAAGGACAATAAAATCTGCTGAGAAAATGAATTTGTCAACCTTGACCAGCACATCCTCAACTACACCTCTCGGAAATACGAGCGTTCTATCAGCAAGTTGCAGTGAGACTGAAGTTGGCATTGTTTCTCCAATCTGTAATTTCCTGAAAATAGAGAAAGTCATCAAGTTAACACTCGCACCTAAATCACACAAAGCCTTACCAAAGTTATGTTCTCCTATGACGCAAGGAACAGTGAAACTGCCAGGATCTTTCAACTTTGGGGGAAGTTTCCTCTGAATGATGGCACTGCATTCTTCTGTTAATGCTACTGTCTCATAATCTCCCAATCTTCGTTTTCGTGAAAGAATATCTTTCATGAATTTGGCATAGGTGGGCATTTGTTCCAACGCTTCTGCAAATGGAATGTTGATATGCAGCTTTTTGAAGATCTCCAGGAACCGAGAAAACTGCTTGTCCAATTTGTTCTTCTGAAGACGTTGAGGAAAAGGTGGAGGTGGAGTGATCTGTTCTTTTTCCTTTGCTTCTTTTTCCTCCATCTGTTGCTTTGTTTCTTTTGGAACTTCCTCAGCAGCTGTTTTGACTCCAACATCTTTGTTAATTTCAGTACCGCTTTTTAACATGATGGCATGACATTGCTCATTCCCCATGTTTCTTGGATTTGGCTCTGTGTTGCTAGGAAGGGTACCTGGCGGTCTGTAACTCTGAGCATTTGCCAGTTGTCCGATTTGATTCTCCAGTGCTTTGATAGAGGCTGAATGGCTTTGAAATATAGTATCATATCTTGCTGTTTGAGAGTCGTGTTTTGCTTCCATCTTTTTCAAGTAGGTCAACACTTCTGTTATTCCTGATTCATTTGCCTGCTCCTGGCCTTTGTTCTGTTGCTGGAATTCAGGTGGATAGTTCTGCTGTTGGCCTGAATTGTTGCTCCATGATAAATTAGGATGATTCCTCCACCCTGGGTTGTAGGTGTTGGAATATGGATTGTTCCCCTGCCTGTTGAAATTGTTGACATAATTCACCGTTTCTTTAAGTTGGTTTGACTCTGGTGCTCCTCCATATGGTGAACTTGTGGATCCAGTGGTGTTCACAACTTGCGTGCTAAGTGTTTCTAGACATTTGCATATCTGATCCAGCCTGGTATTCACTGCTGTGTTTGCTCCAACTTCATAAATTCCTGCAATTCTTTGGATCATGCTCCTTTCTGTTGGCCACAAAGAATTGTTGTTGGCCATTTCTTCAATTAAGTCCCAGGCTTGATCTTCTCCTTTCGCCATTAAAGCTCCTCCAGCAGCAGCATCGATTGTGGTTCTCATTATTCCAGAAAGTCCATTGTAGAAGGTCTGAACTTGTAGCCACTTTGGAATTTCATGGTGAGGACATTTCCGGAGTAAATCTTTGTACCTTTCCCAAGCTTCGCAAATGGATTCTGAATCTTATTGTACAAAGGATGTGATGTCATTCCTCAGTTTTCCAGTTCTGGCTGGTGGAAAGTGCTTTGCAAGAAATTTGGTGGCTAAAGTGTTCCAAGTTGTGATAGAACCTGCTGGTAGTGAATGTAGCCAAGCTTTAGCTCTGTCCTTAAGGAATAGGGAAAAACTCGCAGTCTCATTGCTTCTTCTGATGCTCTGTTGTAGTGAAAGTACCGCAAACTTCCAGGAAGTTGCTGATGTGGGCATTAGGATATTCAGTTGCATTTCCCCCGAACTGAACTGAGTGCTGAATCATCTGAATGCATGTTTTGATGTCACACGCATTTGCTGGTAAGAGAGGAAGTACAATGCAAGAAATGAGTCTGTCAACCACCGGAATGGTTCTGTCTCGAATGGGAATTGGTGGTGCAATGTTCAAAGGTTCAGGTTCCATGTTGAATAAAGCTTCTTGGCCTTCTCGCCTTTCCCTTCTCAACTGTCTGATGGTTCTTTCAATTTCTGGGTCAAGCGGTCGAAGTTCAAAGCTTCTGGTTCGTCTCATGTAGTTTCTGAAAACCTGAAACACAAGAAAACAAAAACAATAAGTAAAAAGAAATTAGATACAAGTAACGTATCTAATCCCTAAACTAATAGTAAAAGATAAATAAGTCCCCGGCAATGGCGCCGAAAACTTGACCGTCTTAAACACACACGTATAACGCAAGCGCACGTATCGTTCAAGTAGTATAAAAATATCGATCCCACGAGGACTTAATATCTAATCTATTAATTTTATGAGGTCAAATGATTACTAGTATCTAACAGGTTGTTTGATTGATTTGAAATGGTGACGATTCTAAATTTAAAAACAAGTAAATAACATTATTCGAAAGTAGATTTTAAGAAAATTTATATTAAAAACTATCTAGGGTTGTGATTTCTTCCAATATCATTTTAAAGATGAAGTGGTTATCTTAAAGTTGGGTAATATATTGATTTATTAACCTGTAACACTAAATTATGTGTAAGCCTCTGTCGATGGTCAGACACAAATATCCAGTTTAACCCAATTGAACCATATGTCTATGTCAACCAAATTATCTGGATTCATTAAGTTTAAGTTCCAATTATGGCTACCCCCGCCCGACAGGTATATTTCTATCCTGTAAGGAAATCTATTAAAGGGTTATCTATCCTCAAGGAAGATCGTGGGCTATTAAGTCTAAGGTCTTAAACCTAAAATCTCTATGTCTAGTTCATTTTAGATTTACCAGTTCAATTTTATTAATGGCCAGTTAATAAAAAGCATTAGGATTAAGACTCAATAAATAAACTTTTATATTACCCAAACTATAATTTAACCCCTTATAAACCGGTGATATTGGATTTCATCACAACCCCAGATAACTGGCTTAGTTACGACACATATTTACAGGTAGTAAAAACTTAAATAAAATAAAAGACATAAAGTAAAATACTAAAAATTAAATACTGAAAAGTAAATTGCTGAAAAGTAAAATGCTGAAAGTAAATGCTGAAATTAAATACTGAAAATTAAATGCTGAAAAGTAAATGCTGAAAGTAAATTGCTGAAAAGTAAATAAAGTAAAAGTACAATAAAAGAAAATGCTGAGGTAAAAGGATCCGCTTTTATTACTTCTATTTTAGATATCTCCCTTAATATAATATATTAACTTTGCATGATAATTACCAACCAGCCATATAAGCGGTATCCAGATTAAGTCAAATTAATAATTAATTACCAACCGACCAATCAGGCGGTATCCAGTTTAGTCAGGTTAAAACCAATTTAAATAATTACCAACCGACCAATATGGCGGTATCCTCGTTAAGTCAGGTTTTAACTAGTTTATATATTATAATTAAGGGAGATTAATCTAAATATTAGTCATAAAAGTTTTACCTTTTACCCCAGCAAAGGGGAGTTACCTCCTCATTACTGAAAAGTAAAAATTGAAAATTAAAGAAATAAAAGTATTGTGCGTAAAAGTAAATTGCGGAAAGTAAAAACTGAAAAGTAAAGAAAAGAAAGTGCGAAAGCGGAAATTAATTACTGAAAGCTATAAATAAACAAACAAGATACAATCTTCTTAGTATTCTTAAAGAATTCCTTAGAAGAAAGTATGAATTTTACAAATGAAATGGCTTGGTATTTATAGGCAAAATTTTGCCTCCATCAAATCATTCACCAAATCAATTATTAATTGCTCCACTAATTGCTCCACCAAATCCATTATTAATTGCTCCACTAATCTCTTATCATGTTTGGTGATGATTTGATAATTTTTCTTATTTATTTATTAATTTATTTTTTGCTTTGAAAATGATTGAAAGTGACTTTAATAATTACACACTACACACTTCTGGATGGTTCATCAATTTCGGGCATGAAATCTTCAGAATTCGAAATTATTTTGTCTTTCAAAGTTGTAGATATTTGAGTCTTCTTTAATCTGGAACTTGAATTAGCTCATCCGATATCTGAGTAAAACGTTATGCCCAAAATACGACAGATGCGCCAAAACTTGAATTTCCAAAACTGCACTTCGTCAAAACGCCCTTTCAAGTTTCCAATCTCCAAAATTAAAATATCAAGTCCAATAATTGCCCTTATTTGACCCATATTTCGTCTTAAATGATTTCATTAAGTCCCAATATTATTTTATCTGTAAAATAAACTAAAACACATCAAAACGTTCATCAAACCCGAGAAACTAAACAAAATATTAAGTAAAAGGGGCGGTAAATATTGATATATTTTCCGCTCATCATAGTTTCCACCACGTATCACCAGGTGCTGAAATTTCCAACTAAATAGGGAGTTCAGGAGATTAAAGGAGATCAACTTGCTTCGAGGACGTGCTACCAGACGACTCTGAAGCCTAAAACTCAGTCGTCATAGCAATTACAGGAGAGGTCTCGTCGATAGAGTGTTAATGAACCCAAGGTAGAGGAACTTGACGAAATCCAGATTCACCCACAATTCCCAGACCACAAGACCCGTGTTGGAGCCGACCTGGAACCATTGCTGCGAGCAAGGCTAGTAGAATTCCTCCAGAAGCACCACGATTGTTTTGCTTGGTCGCATGAGGATATGACAGGAATTGACCCAGAGTTGATGACGCATGAACTACATGTAGACCCGTCCTTTCCACCCGTCAAGGAGAAGTGAAAAGGAAGTTCGCCCCATAGAGGAACCGGGTAGGTAATAATGAAGAAGTACATAAGTTGTTGGAGAATGGAGCGGTCATAGAGGTGCAGTACCCAGAATGGCTGTCGAACGTCGTGGTCGTGCGAAAGAAGAATGGGAAATGGCGAGTTTGTATCGACTTCACCGACTTGAACAAAGCGTGCCCGAAAGATTCATTTCCCCTGCCACACATAGATTCGCTGGTTGACACGACAGCTGGGCATGAACTTTTGAGTTTCATGGATGCATATTCCGGCTACAATCAAATTCTGATGCATCCGAATGATTAAGAAAAAACGGCTTTCGTCACCAACAGGGGGATCTACTGCTACAAAGTGATGCCGTTTGGGTTAAAGAATGCGGGCGCTACCTACCAGCGACTTGTAAACAAAATGTTCAGCCGACAGATTGGGACGACAATGGAAGTATATATCGATGACATACTGGTGAAGTCCCTACGAGCCGACCAGCACTTGGAACATCTCGAGGAAGCTTTCGGAGTAATAAAGAAGTATGAAATGAAACTCAACCCAACCAAGTGTGCTTTCGGAGTAGCCTCGGGAAAATATTTGGGGTACCTGGTCACGCGGCGAGGGATTGAAGCCAATCCGGAACAGATGAGGTCTATTCTTGACATTCCATCTTCGTCGAATCAGGAAAGAAGTCATGCGGCTTGCAGAGAGAATTGCGGCTCTCAACAGATTCATTTCCAAGTCGACCGACAAGAGTTTTCTGTTCTTCTCCGCGCTTGGAAAGTCCAAGAAGTTCGAGTGGACCCCAGATTACGAAGAGGCCCTAACCAGACTAAAAGAATACTTGACCACGCCACCACTCCTATCTAAGCCAGTCGACGGAGAGAGGTTGTATGTATACCTTGGAGTTTCTCCTCAAGCTGTTAGCGCGGTACTAATAAAGGATGATGGATGATTACAACATCCAGTCTACTATGTGAGCAGAGCCTTGCTAGATACTGAGACTCGATATACCCAAATAGAACGACTAGTTTTAGCTTTGGTCATGGCAGCACGAAAACTCCGCCCTTACTTCCAGGGCCACCCAATCACTATCTACTCCACTTATCCATTACGGAGTATCCTGCATAGACCCGAGCTGTCTGGGAGGATGACCAAGTGGGCTGTCGAACTCGGAGAATACGACATCACGTACCAGCCGCGAACGGCTATTAAGTCCCAAGCACTCGCAGAATTTGTGGCGGATTTCAGTCTTGGCATGCAAATGGAAGAAAAGAACGAATTACTTACTGTCCTCTCTACTGGGGCAAGTGGATACCTTCAGGTCCGTAAACTTCCTTCCACAATGGTGTCAGCCTTAACCTCTTCTCAGCCAACACCACCCTCCAATTCCTCTCTGCCGGAGTAAGACTTAGAATATAGTTTGTGTTCGCTACGACCCCTGGCGTCACGTCGAGGCTGCGGTTGTAGTTGGAACCTGTGAAACGAACAACATGAGAATATTAGAGATGTGTTAAGTCAGTGTTCGAGGAAACAACGTGATCTACACTCACTCGTTATCTCCCAGTATTCAGAAATTCTACCAGCCCCAGTCGACCCAAACACTCCCTCTCCTCTAACAAAAAAGTATATTTTATGCCACCCCCTCTATCATTAGAAGTCAATCCAGAAATTAGGTGTTCCCTTTTCTGTCGAAGAAACAAGTGGTATCTACCCTTCTCAACCACATGCTTCTTCGTATAATAAGTGTAGAGCAAATCCCTCTCCCCAAACCTAATCCCTAACTCGTAAGCTAAGACTTCAACCGACATGCAGACCCTCCATGTGTTTGGCATAAGTTGTGAAGGGGCTACTCTATAGTGATCTAGCACTTCCCACACGAGTCTCGGAATTGGGAATCTAAACGTCAGCGAAAGGTCGTTCATAGAATCCGATCCAACCGGGAATCCTGTAGTCGATTCGTTCTTGCGATAAAGGCAACCTAACTCGAACCGACTCAGGAAATCTGTACTTTATTTTAATTTCCCTCATGAATTGCTCGGTAACTCGACTCTGGGGATTTTTGGTCAGGAGATTTGTTGGTTCGCTCGTGCTGGGTACACCCGACTCGGAGGGAACAATACGTAGAGGCGGCATATCTTTGGGTATACCGTGAGGAATTTCTACCGATGCGACAGTCAGTTCTTCATCTCCCCATTCTTTCGAAGTTCCTTCTCCAGATCCATCAAAAGGGGGAACCATTTGCAAAGGCGAGCCTTCGTACATTTCCATGGATGAATCATCTGTACTTGAGAAAGCTTCAGACGACATTTTTGTTTCAATATACAAACAACGAATCAACCTAAAACCAGCATGGCAGAAGATCAAACCTAGGCTACACACAAACACAATCTAAATTTCTGCTAGGGCTAATGCGGATTGAAATCTTAAATCCAACGAAGAACAACTTGAATATCTTTAAGAACAGCTTGAAGATTCAAAGAACTTGAAGAAGTGAGAGAATAATACCTTAAAATCGCGAGGAGAGCCCTTCAAACTTGCGACCCGTGAGAGAAATGATTTGAATGAAATGAATGAGGCCGCTCACGGCATTTTATACCCTTGCACACAGTGATCCCTCGATTTCCCGCCAAAAGACCCTCGAAGATATCACACATTAATGGTAGGTGGGGAAATCGAGGAGAATAGGAAATTAACCCCAATAGAAGCAAGGTCGACTGGGCTTACTAGGCCCATTCAAAACAACTGTTCAAGAAGGGCCCTGGCCAGGAACATACGAGTTATCCACTTAGGTCCGGCCGATGGGACCGCCTCCCAATTGGCTCAAAAAGGGGCCGAGTTTAGATCATTGACCTTCCTCTGGTCCAGTCGACGTGTAGCCTCATATTGGTCCTCATTTTATGCCAAGAGAGTGAACGACTTCCCGGCCTCGCCAAGGTTGGTCGACGGACTGCCTCCCAATTGGCTCGTAAAGGAGCCGTTTATGAATCATTGACCTTCCTCTGGTCCAGTCGACATGTAGCCTCATATTGGTCCCCATTTTATGCCAAGCGAGTGAACGACTTCCCAGGCTCGCCAAGGCTGGTCGACGGACCGCCTCCCAATTGGCTCGTAAAGGAGTCGATTATGAATCATGACCTTCATCCGGTCCAGTCGACACGTAGCCTCGTTTTGGCCCCTCTTTGATACCGAACGAGTGTATATCCTCATGGTCTCATCAAGTCCAGTCGACAAGGGACATCCTCCATACTGAGTCAACATGTCGCGTGGAATGCACATGTCGTATGACAAATTTCTCGACCTTCGTCTGGTCTGATTGGTTGGGTATGTCCCCAACAGCTCTAGAAGAATCAAGTCCAGTATCCCGACCACCGTTTAGTCCGGTCGACAGAAGACCTCCCAAGTGGTTCTCATACTGTCAAGATAATAATGTCCATTCGGTGCAATCAATGAGCACAGCGATAACACTCCAGTACGTTTGCATGATCTTGTCCCAAGCGACACACGCGTCAAGTACTCTCCAAGCCAAGGACTATGTAGGACACATAAATTGGCGACGCTGTCCTAGGCTCGCGGCCTAGTTGGGAGTATGGAATAGTCCGCGGGGGAATAAACCGGAGAATAATTGAGTCGTCACCCAGTGTGAACCAGGAAAATGAGATTTAAGGCCGCACTCACCCCTCGCAAGGGAAGACCTCAAACCGTTGGGTTCGGAATGGTCCATTACTTATGTCACTTGTAATGAAAGGATTTACGTAATAATTTAATCAGGCCTAAGTAACACTTATTTCCAAGAGTATCATGCTTCTAAATCCACATGCATGAAATTAATCATCACAACATACAACATCACATGACAATCTCATGAACATATTCCAATCATATGATATGGAAAACTAAGAACAACCTAATCATGTTGGGGTACTATCTCATGAACACATCGAATGGATAAATGCAGGAATACAAATAATATGATTGGCTACATAATGCAAGAGAGATCACCCAAAAGGCAGTTGTGTATGAAATATGATGAGACAGACTTAGTTCAGTGTGTGCGCGTTCGTGCAGCGTTCGTAAACGCGTTCGAACGGTAAACAGAAGGTTCACGTTCGTGTAGCGTTTGATAACGCGTTCGAACGGATCCAGACCTGATGAAACAAAATGCATGCGCGTTCGAGTAGCGTTTGTAAAACGCGTTCGAACAGGAAACATAAGGTTCGCGTTCGTATAGCGTTCGATAACGCGTTCGAACGAGAACAGACCTGATGCATAAAATGTGACGCAATACATATATAAAAAAGCAAATAGCGAAATACGAAGCGCAGCGAAGCATCGTGGCAAAAGATTTTAACCTCTTCAATTTGAGGACCTTTCATCGCACTTACTAAGCCCATGCGCTTATCTTAATGCATATAAAAAATAAAGACAATAACCTTAGACTTCATGTACCCGATTGAACACATCTTACATTCAACCGAATATACGTTAATCGGCGCGGCAAAGCATCATGGTAAATGATTTTAACCTCTTCAATTAGAGGACCTTTCATCGCACTTACTAAGCCCATGCGCTCGATCACATCATGCATACAAGAATAAAGACAATCATATCAAACTTAGTATATCTGATTGACCATATCTTATATCCAACCGAACACACATCAACCGGCGCGGCAAATCATTGTGGTAAAGGATTTTAACCCCTCCAAATAGGGGACCTTTAATCCGACTTACTAAGCCCATGCGCTCGATTGTATCATACATACAAAAGTAACATGCATAACTCAAATAACGAAAAAGAAATAAATCAAAGCAACATAAAACAAAAGAATGTGCCGTTTACTCAAGTGGTACGTGGAGTTGTATCCCGAGTACAGATCATACTACCGTCCATTCGGAATCGGCTATGAAATTTATGTCAGGGTTTCCATCCTATATACCACAAGAGGCGACACATTTTCCATTTCATTCAAAACACAACATGCATCCACAAACGACTCTCATGCGAATAGAATTCAATAAACAATCAAAAGACGAATATAAACTAATGAGAAAAGTGCCTCAGGTCTAACCTTTTAAATCACCTCTCGGATGTACGGTACACGATCGTCGGAAGGGTGGATGCTCCGCAACTCTTCCGGTTCACTGGTTCACTGCTCTCGTTCGTTGTCTTACTGTTTTGAGTCGTCGTTCTCCGTCTTTTGCTACTGCTTTTGACTCCGATTCGCTGCCATTTTGCTACTGTTCTGCTGCTGTATTTTAGTTACTGTTCTTGGGATGTTTTGGCTACTGTTTTGGGTGTGATTTTCGGTGGTGTTATGGTGTGGTTCGGGGGCTGTTTTGATGAGGTAAAGGGGTGTTCGGGATGTGTTTTGGTCAAGGCAATGAGGGTTCTTTGGTTTGTGATCTTCGGTTATTGAGAGTGAGGGAGAGTTGTGTCAATAAGCTTGGGTGCTTCTTGTGTGTGTTGTGATTTTCGTGTGAGTTGTGTGTATGAGCTAGGGGAGTGCATGTCTTGGTTAGGGGTTGTTTATATAGAGAAGGGCTAGGGCTTCACCTTGTCTCACAAAGAAGGAATTTGATTTTGTGTTGAGCAAGGAAAGTCAAAGATTGAGGGGGGACAAATTTGGTTTAGATTAGGAAGTCAATATCTTTAATTTGTTATAATTGATTTTAATTAGGCATGATATCTTTTTAATTTAGTATGTGATTTTGTTTAGTTAGGAATGAATCTTGTGTAATTGGTGGGTGAATATCTTAATTAAGGAATTAAAATCTTTGATTGATTTCAATGTTTATTTTAATTTGGTATGTGATTTTTAGATTTGTTTTGATTTCACCATGTGTTAAATGTGTGTTTTAAGTGGGCTTGGGCAAATTTGGCTTGATGTGAGGCTAGCAGCAAAACCAGAATTACCGACACCGTTCGAACGCCTTCTCGAACGCGGCACGAACCCCGCAATCTGTTTGCCGTTCGAACGCATACACGAACGCAGCACGAACGAAAACAGTGAACCTTGTTTATTCTGAATTTCCCCTTCCGATGTCTGTTTTCCGTGACCTCCGTGACTTAAAAGGTAGTGTCTCCAAATGAGACTCATCATAGGGACTTATGTGCAAAAATGCAGTGCCTACAGACTCCTTGACTTAGAGAGTAGTGGCAAACTGTATGGGCCAAATTTGGTCCAGGGATAGTTTCGTTATTCTGCTTTGGGCCCAATACTGGACGCACCCCAGAAATCTCCCAATCAAACCCCAGAGACATAACGTAAGCCCAGGCCCAATGAACACCGGCGCCCATAACAGAATGGCCATACAAACGGCCAACCCACGTAACGCCCGAGCTATTAAACCTCACATAATGATTCGTCCGAACCAGCCTACAACAGGCAAATAGTGGCATTAAAGCTCCAGGTAAAGAGATTCCAACGGACGAGTAATTAAAAGGGAGTAAAGACGCACGTTACAGGGAGAGGTATAAAAGGGGAACGAGGCTCCAGAAGAGAGGACTTTTTTGGGAGATCTCCAGCTCTCTTACTCTTAGCATAATTTTACTCACTCTATAACACCCAACACCCCCAACCTACCGCCCTCACGACATTCAACGGAGTCCAAGGTAGCATCTAACCTTGACCTCCTATCTACCATTGACCTCCTATCTACCACTTCCTTCGCTCGTTTACTGACTTGGGCGTCGGAGTGCCCACGGCATCCACCACACCGGTGGGCAGACCTTCTCCGTTCATCATACTTTCTTTGTTTTGCAGGATCGCCAGTGCTCTTTTACGAAATCTCGATTGTAGGCCTTAGGTGAAAACCAGCGTCTACAATACTTAACTAATAATATCAGATATAATTTTAACATTTAGAAAATATTTTTAATATAATAATAAACACTCCCAAATAGATAGTTCATGTCAAATATTTTTAAAATAAAAGGGAAATAACATATACACCTTCAAAATATCTTATAATGGATATATATACTCCTAAAATATAGCAAAATGACATATACACCTCCGTAAAAAGTATAAATACACTCCAAAATTCAAAAAATGACATATTTTTAAAATTGAGAAAATAGGAACTCTAAACATTTTAATTTGACAATATAATTTATACTGTTAATTTTTTTAGTTACTGAATGAAATTTTGAAAGTGTAATTATCTCCTTACGAAACTTTAAGAGTGTATATGTCATTTTACCAATTATATATATATATATATAATAAAAAATCTTCAAGATAATTTTTTCATTTTTTTTGAAATCATTTGAAATCTCACCGTCAAACCACATATTCCAGGCTTAAGCGGAGCATGTAAAATCATCGGCTCTTACAAGAAAACACTCTCTAGATTCGAACCAAAAATTTCAAAATAAGATCTTGAGTTCTACACCACCAAAACATGTCCATTGAGACAAGTCTTCAAGACACAAACAAATAAAACTAAAGTAAAAGTCCTCAAAGCACTTAAATTTAAAACATTTCATGAATAAATTAATTAAAACAACAATATAAATTGCAAGCTTTTTTTTAACCTGTCCCCACCTTTTATTCATTCCCTCAAATTTTCCAAATTTGCATCGAGAGCCCCTCTGATTTTCCCTCCCCTGGACCCTGGTTGGTAAGTTCACTAAATCCTTAATCTTTTCATGTTTCAGACATCTTCTCCTCTCTCAATCTCCATTCCATTTTGTTTCTTCACAAATGGGTCATTTCATTTTTCCCTTAATTTAATTCTTTTATCGGTTTCTTTTAAACTAAGTTCAATGTTCAGTCCGGCGCATGCTAGGTTTTTTTCTTTGTTCGAAATAGTCATTTGAAGCTCATATGGTTATGTTTTGCTCTGCTTAATCTACTGGCAACTGGGTTATTGTTTTTGTCAGCCCTTATGTTTAGCTGTAAGCTGTCTGTGCTCACTCAGTGTATAATTAAATTTAGGTTTAAAGTGAACTAAATTGTTGTGTATAGTATTAGTTTTAGTTTTAAATATAGCATGCATTTTATTGTTGTCAGTATTAGTGTTTTAATTTTCTGTTTGTTAGGAGTTAATGAAGCTTGAATTACCAATAAACTGGTGTAGGGAGTAAATGTAAAGCATCCAGATTTTGTTTGGTTTTTTGGGATTCATGGTAAATCGGCTGGGTTAAGCGTAGGGGTGAGGATAGGGGTCCAAACCCGAAATCCCTTGGTAAATCTGCTGGGTTAAGTGTAGGGGTGAGTCTAGGGATCCAAACCCTGAATATATTCCAAGTACCCTGATATCTTGTATAATCCCATCAATACCGTTGGTTAGCAGATTAAATCTTCTAATTGATGGTAGTAGATTTATTAGTAAAAGATTATTACTGTGTCCTAATAAATATGGTTTCTTTGTTTTTTTTACCGGTGACTGATTTTTTATGCGCTTATTTTGTTAATGAAAGTCAATGAATAAGGATGATGATGAGTTGGGCACTCCTCATGATGAGGACATGGATAGTAGACTTCAAATGTCAAATGAATTGGACTTGAATGTGGAGCAGGATGGTCGCAGCCCAAAGTTAATTCATGCTACTTTGTCTACTCTTTCCTCCAAAGAAGATGCTAACATAGATGGGATACTTGGCACAGATTTTGAATCAGACGAACATGCTTACGGATTTTATAACAGATATGCCAGACTGCTTGGTTTTAGTGTTCGAAAAGATTGGGCAAATAGGAGTAAGGTACATGGTCAGGTGGTATCTAGAAAGTTTACTTGCTCCAGAGAAGGATATCGGCGGAAGGACAGAAGAGACATGAATGTGAAGAAGCATCGGAAGGAAACACGAACAGGTTGCTTGGCACATATTATCATTACTCGTCAACCTGATGGTAAATACCGGGTTACACATTTTGAAGCAAATCACAATCATGACAATATAAACCCTAATAATGTTCAAATAGTACAATCGTGGAAAGAATTATTCAGTGATCAAGCTTCTGAAGCCGACTTGCGAGATAATTTGGACTCGCAGTCACATACAGATTCTGAACTGATGAGTGGAAGACTTGAAGTACGAGATGCCCTTGATTATCTTGCCACAAATTATGACTTTTATCTTCGGTCTGAAAGAGTGAGAGAGATGAAGGAGGGAGAGGCAGGACGTCTTTTGCATCATTTCCTGAGGCAGCACTTTGAAAATCCATCATTCTTTTATTCGTTACAGCTTGATATTGACGATAAAGTAAGCAACATATTTTGGGCTGATGACAATATGGTTGCAGACTATGATCAGTTTGGTGATGTAGTCTGTTTGGACATGACCTGCCGGAAAAACAGGGATTTTCTGCCATTTGTGCAGTTTGTAGGAGTGAATCATCACAATCAAGCTTTGATATTCGCTGCTGCATTTTTATTTGATGACACCACTGAATCGCTCAAGTGGCTACTTCATACATTCTTAGAGGCAATGTCTGGAAAGAAGCCAAAGCGCATTATCACGGATCAAGATGCAGCTGTTGTTGAGGCGATCAATTCTGTCTTACCAGAAACAGATCAGCGTATATGTCTATGGCAGATGTACCAAAATACTCTTAAGCACCTTAGTCATGTAGTGAAGGATATTAAACATTTCACCCCTGATTTTAGAAGTTGTCTTTATGATCAGAAGGATGAGGATGTTTTTATTCAAGTATGGGAGGCTTTGCTTGGCGATCATGGTCTTGGGAAAAATGACTGGCTGAAATGGATGTTTAGAGAAAAGGAGAAGTGGGCCGTTGTATATGGAAGGAACACTTTTTTTCTAGACATGAAAGGTTCCCATGTGGTTGAGAGTTTATCTAATAAGTTGAAGAGTTATCTAAGCTCTGACCAAGATTTGCTTCATGCTTTCAAGCATTTTGAGAGGGTGGTTGATGAGCAGCACTACAAAGAATTTAAATCCAACGATGAAACGGGTAGAAGCATGCCAAGGTTAATGGCGAATGTGATCATGTTAAAACATGCAAGTGAAGTTTACACACTGAAGGCATTTGAACTATTTCAGCGAGAATATGAGAAGTGTTTAAATGTGATTGTTAACCAATGTGGTCAGAATGGAGCATTGTCTGAATACAAAGTTAGCACATTTGGGCAGTCTAGAGAATACAGAGTTACCTTCAATTCTTCAGATAATACAGTTGCTTGTGATTGTATGATGTTTGAGTATGTTGGATTTCTTTGTAGTCATGCGCTAAAAGTGCTTGATCAAAGAAATATGAAGTTGGTCCCAGCACATTATTTCTCGAAGCGATGGACAAAAGATGCTAGGATCGGGTGTATGAGAGATGCTACTGAATTTGTTGAAGATAAAAACCCTAAGCTGGTTGCGGCAAGACGTTACAAAGATTTGTGTTCCCGCATACTAAATATATCAGCCAGAGCAGCTGATTCTGAGGAAGCTTTTTTGTTTGCTTCTAGGCAACTTGAGGAAGTAATTGAAGGGGTTGAAAAGATCTTGACATTGAAACCTGAGGAAGCTCAAGGTATCACTTCAAGTAGCACCGGTGCAAACGCTTCAGAAAGTGAAAATGCCGAAATATTTTTGTTTGAAAATACAATCGAGGATCAGGAGGACAGCAGAGCGCAAGGAACAAAGGAAAATGAGAGTTCTGTCCCTGATGGTCGTAAACTGGAAAACATAAATGGAAGAAGAAGCTCCAAGTCGAGAAGAGTTCAGAATATGATAGAACAATCACCAAACACTGTTAACTGCATTTCAAGCCCCTCACCAGCTTACGTCTCACCACAAGCTCCAACAACAAATCCCGTTATGGAGGTAATACTTGGCTGGCTTCATTGAAATTATTCCAGATAATTATCATATTTGAATCTATTGTTAAATGAGTGAAATTTTTGTACAGAGTTTGTACAATTTTGAAGCCAACCAGGTGGTTCAGTGCATGTACCACCAGCCTGATCTGCTCGTAGACCAACAGCCCAATACTGTCATGTATCAACGACCTAACTTCTTATCTGACCAGCACGACTCAACTGGCCAAACTCAGTTACTTCAGGTAAATGTGATAGTTTAGAAACATTTACTTTCTAATTTGTATTTGACATGTTATGGCGAGTGATTTAAGTCATGGACTGTCAAGCAGGAACCAATTATCTGTAGTACATACATTGAGTCTGCCGCAAACAGCACCCACTTGAGGCAGGTAATTATTTACTACTAAGATTCAAAGTATGGCAATGAGTTTGGCTGATTATATTTATGCTTTCATGCTGAATGCTGATAGACTCTCCATTCTAATTAATTTTCTTCGGGATTTTTCATTATAGGTGCCGAACCTTGATACGCATTATCAGCATTCGTCTTCGTTTTTGCTTTATGACCACAGATACAGAGATTCCAACTCTTCCAATCTTGTACCAAAATAGCGAAAATGCTGCATGTAACTAGTCTAATGTTCATATATATATATTTAACTTTGTACAGTTCAAAATTTTTGAATCTAAATGAAATAAAGGAAGCAATTTTCGCATCATCCCAACTTTGTAAGCATAATACAAAAAGATAATAATTATTTCGTCCGATTGACTGAGGCAAGGAAGAGCAAAGTGCACATCATGGATGATCTAGATGATGATGAAGAAGATGAATGGGGCAACCCGAAGTCATCGGGTCCTAACGAACCGCCCATGCTTGATTTTGATAATATAGATATTGCCCAGATGAAGGAGAGATGTTAAAGCGCCAATTCGGCCACTCTTTCGGCTTCGTTAAGCTCCCACTGGGAACTCCTCGCTCTATGGTAACCCCATTTAGCTCTTCATTTTTCCTTAAAATGTTGGATACAGAATATGAGGGTTAATTAACATCCATATCCCTGATTTTTCATATTTTTCTTCCCATAAGTACATAGTTTGTTCGTGTGTTCAAATACATCCTTGAGAAGATTTTGTTTTCCGTGTTTTCGAATTTTGGTGTCTCAGATGGTAGCTGCATTCATCGAGAGAGACCTCTCCGACGAAGTTCAAGCCTTGAACTTCGACGTTGAGGATAACATTTCATTCACTTCAAATTGAACTACATGTTTTCTAACAAAGAATTACTCAGTTCCTTTATTTTTAGGCAATGAAATTACTTTTCTCAACAATTTTATTTGAAATAAGAAATGCAGTAGCAGTTTGCATCAATTAAAGAAATGGACAATCAATGAATAAACAGCACTGAAGCCAGTGATTATTTCAGCTTGGTACTGAAGTCAGAGAGCTGAAGAAGCTGAATCCTGGCCATGCTTCCTGCTTCCTCTCTCTCTTTCTCTGTGTTGTATCCCCAGTCAACTGTTTCAATTAGTTCAAACACATCCATGTCAGCAAACAAAACTACTGCATAAAATTGTAAAAAAAAAATATATATGGCATCAAAACCAAAAGAGATCAATTACCAAGATACAAATTCCATCCATCTAATTCAGGCTCTTTAATAACATTCTTCAGGGTTGCAAGTCGATCTTCCACAAAGCTGGCCAAAAATCATTTCATTCTAATCGACTGTATATTATAGACTTTGAATTCAGTGTTGAGCTGAGCTTTTTATAAATTGTGATTGGTATTTGATAGTCATTAGATAAGAATTTATAAGTAATTGAATCTTAACCGTCCATTACTATACATGCATACGTGGCAAAAGATTATAAAAAGCTCATCACCACTGGATCCAAATTCATAGTGTACAATACAATCCAACATGTATAGTAACTTACTGCAGTCTCAGCCCCTGGTGCTCAGGTTTCTTCTGAAGTTGCTTCAACACTTCCACCTTTGGACTGCAAATTAGCAATCAAAATTAAGAGAAAAATAAAATCCTTTTCATGTAAGCAACCACAGGCAACAGCGCGCGCGAAAGAACCAACAGCATTGATAACATGTACTAAGAACTAACCCAGTTCCAAGAGCATAAAGTCTGTCAGGTGGTATAGTCACTCCTGCAAGCTCTCGCAGTAAAGCTTCTACAAATCGACCCTGATTCAGGACAAAAGAAAAGCTAGCTTACTGGTGACAATTAGCATATTATAAGACACTATTACTTCCAGATTATTAATCTCTTCAAAACCTGTTTTGTTGTGACTATATATATCTGTGAACTCGCAAAGTTAAGAGCATCAGAAACACCAGGATAGAGTCTGCAGAAGAATAGCATCTTCAAATCAAAATTCTGCAGGGTCATATTTATACATCACTGAAACAACCTACTGTATGCAAAACTCATCACTCTAGCAATGGGAGCTCTAATGAGGTTTTAACAAACTAATTGGTGCTGAGCAAAGGTGAATGAATACCTATTGGCACCAATCCAAGTTGTCAAGTCTGTATCCATCCATTCGTCTCTGGCCTTTCCAAAAAGTTCTATTAAAGCTTCTCTGTTCTCACTCCATTCTTCCATAATCACAGGCTTTATCTTAAGCCAGTTCTCCAATATCACCTCCACTGTGAGTCCCTCTGCTAACTTTAGAATTTAATCATACAGTCATCAGAATGTATGATTAGTTTCATTCTAAACCAAACCAAACAAAACGCGACAAAAGCCTTTTTCCTACTAGGTGTAGTCGGCTGTATGGATTTTTTTTAACGCCATTATACTCTATCATTAATTACTGTCTCATTAAGCTGAGTAGCATATAGTTCTGTCTTTTAAGTTTCATTCTAAACATGAAGTGATGAAACATTATTTTTATCCATTTATTATCCATCACTAAAGGTCAAGGCTAAGGTGAGCCGGCCAATCACACATGCTCAATACGAAAATTTATTAAAACATATCCCATTAACATTAATTAATGAAATATCTGATTTATTAATGAGATACTTTTGACCCAGTAAAACGAACAATATCTAACACATTTTGCGAAAATCAAATTTTACCCTCGCTGAATTAATGTTCTGGCTACGCTACTGGGTTAAGACATATACACTCACAGAGGATTTCCGGATAGCAGGCAATTTCATCTCCATCAGCAACCTCACCAGTAACAAAGTTTCATATCCTGTTTCCACCACTGGCCGCAACTGCAATAATAAAAAAGCACAAATTAGCTTCAACAGAGTTTTTTTTTTTTTTTTTTTTTTTTTGCAACACCGAATTTCACATTCTCAAATTTAAGAGATTTGATTTATTATACTATGAGCATTTGATCTACAATCCAATCCTCCAGCGCGGAATCCACGCCGTCGAATAAACTTGGCCATCTGATTTTGGCAGCCTATTATGCACAAGTGAAAAAGCAACAATCAATTCAAACCATAATTTTAAAATAAAACGAATTTTCCCGCGGTTTTTTTTTTTCTGTAATTAGTAAACGGACCTTAACGGCAGACAGAGCGGTCTCTTCGCAGGTGTCACAGATAACGCCGTCAAAGTCCAACGCGTATAAATCCGCCATTACTTTCTCTCGCTTCGCAGTTAGCAGTTTTTTCCCCCTTCAAGATAATGAATCTTCAGCCCCCGCCACCCAATTCTGTTTATATTCATCTCTTTGACTCCATGAAACCGCTTGGCTTCTGATAACCCACCAATGAAAAGACGCCACGTTGCATCTTACGAGTTTTCAAATTATCAACTCATTTTGAGTATTTATCAAATAGTCCCTGTTGTTTTCGATAATAACAAAATTATATAAATTTTTGATTTGTCTCGTTTTCACCTTTATCCCATTGGAGTGTTCGCTTGGGGATGAAAAGAGATAGGGATCAACATTCTCGATAATCTTAGATATTCTCGTCTTATCTTCGTCCCTTTGTAATTATTTCAGGAAAGGAGAATGAGATCCCCGGAGATTCCTAAAGGGTCTCGAATTTCAAATAATAAATAATTTAAAAAAAAAATTAAGTTATTTAAAAACATATTAATTCAACCATTACATTATCCAAAAATAAAATATACATATCTAAAAATTAATAATATCTATTACATCCATCTATTACACACATCATTATATATATAAGGTTAAAATTGGTGTTTTATATCTTTTTATTTGATCCGTAACTTAATAAAAGAATGAATCCCTCATTAAAAAGTTTCTCTCTCAATAAATATATTAATTAATTTTTTTTAAAAAAAAATAAGAACTTAAATGGATAATAGAAATGAGAGGAAGATTTTACATTATCCTCATTCATTTCCCAAATAAAAAATTGATATTAAATATTTCCCATTTCTATCGTCAACATTAATTTTTTTTTTCAATTATTCAATATAATTAAAAAAATTCAACACAAAGTAAGTCTTATCAAAAGTAATATGTGTTAAAATATTAAATTTTATTGAGATGATATTTTCAATACATCTATAATTATTTTTGACATAATTTCATATTTTAAACTATTGAATAATAACATCATTATCAATAGAAGTAAATGCATCTTTTAAAAAAAAATATTGGGTTCATAAGAACCCCTGGTGACTAGAGGAGGCTCCAGCCCCCACTATTTTAAAAAAAATATTATTAATAGAGTTATTTTTAATGCATTCCCTAAACTTGAGAATTCTCCAATAAATAACCAAGTTTACCTCGTTCATGGTATAACAAAGATACTTTTTGATTACAATTGATTTTTTTAAAATTTTACCATTTTATCCTCAGATACTTGATTTTCAAACTGCTATATTCTGTTGAGGAGGTATCTGAGAATACACCAATACTTTCTTTGAAAGTGTCATTCCCCAATATATGAGGGGAGGTAAATGAAAATAACCCACTTCTCCCTAAACATTCACTCTCAAATTAGCCCTAGAAATTTGGCAGCAACGAAACCCGATTTGTCTCGAGATTGTTAATCCCTGAGCTATTGCAAATTATAAGAGTGATATTTACTGATGTTTATAATAAATTTTATATCGATTCTGCTGAAAAGTAAAGGTGGGAGGGAAGCACTCGTTAATTTTATTATGAACAAATTAGGGTTCGATCGAAGGAAGCATCTAATTATAAGCAAGCAAAGGAAGATGTTTATGCACTAACTCACATTATTGTGGCACCCATTCTTGATTTCCGAAGACTTTGCTTAGGATCATTTCTCTCTTAGTTATGGAACAACATGTTTCATTTTGCATTCATTTTTCTAAAGTTAGTACACTCAGAAGGATTTATTGAAAAAAATATTTATTCCTTTTTAACTTTACTGGAAAAATTAGACTTAGTACTCAAATCCCTTTCCTCAAATTTAAGAATATAATCCTACTGTAGAGTCCAGCTGCATGAGTAAGCTGGCATGCATGTCCCATGCATGAGGTGAAATTACTATGAAATTTCCAGGTGATCCAGCTACAAGCCACTACTATAGGAAGCTTCCTGGAAGCTGCCAAGCATAAAGAAAACAACCATGCATGCACTTTCGGTGGATTTGAAGTTTGAAGAAACAAACATGATACTTTATGTGGATCCACAAAGTTAGGAGCAAATTCAGGGAGTAATCACTGTTCATTCGTTGAATTTTTGGGCTAGAAGTTGGCTATAAATATTAAGCCTTGTTTTAGGTTCAAAGCATCCCAAATGAGTTGTAAGCTCCAGGCAGAGAGCTTAGAGAGTGTTAGTGAGGTTTTTCATTTTTGTGTATAGTTTTTTTTTTTGTAAACTTTGTAAATCTATTCTTGGTAGTAATAGATCAATTCGATTTTTCCTCAAAAATACTCTAAAGTGATCAGAGAATTACAACAAGTGGTATTAGAGCTTTGGCTCTTCTTTGGGGTCGAAAAACTGAAGAACGGAGCTCGGTTCGGAAAATTCGGGTTCTGGAAATATTGTCAAAAATCAACTTTGAGCATACCATCAGCTAGTTCACGTCGAGACAAGCACGGTGGTATTTTCCGACGATCAAACAGAGGTCCAGGGAGCCCGCACGCGCCAGACAGAGACTTCCCACGCGCCGAGACTTGCAACACGCGCCGCGCGTGTGACTGGAGGTCGAAGACGCTGACGTGTCCTCCACGTCAGCGCACAGTCAACACCCAGTAAGTGCCACGTCAACGCCCAGTCAGCGCCACATCAGCCGCCACATCAGCAAAATCGGTCCAACTTGCCACATCAGCAGTCACGTCAGCGTATTGGTAAATTTCATTCAGCCCCCTGAAGTTTTGAAATTCACAGTTTTGCCCCAGAATTTTAGGAATTTACAAATCAGCCCATGTGTCAGATTTAGACCAACGAAGTGTCTATTCCACCATTTTCGACCGTTCCGGACGCAACGGTGACCTCGGATTTGTGAAATTTAGCCCTGATGTTAGTGTATTTATATTTTAAACTTTAAAACTTAAAATGGAAATGGGAGATTCGTCTTCTAGTGCAATGATTAAACTGGCTGCAACTAATTACTCCCTCTAGAGACCTCGGATGATAGATTTCTTGCATTGCAAAGATCTGTTTGATGTCATCGAGTTGAAGGGAGTGAAGCCAGAGTCTATTAAGAAGTATGACTGGAATAAACTCAACAACAGAAACTTGGGTCAGATTAGGCAGTGGATCAGTCATAGTGTCTTCCATCACGTAGCACATGACACAGATGCTTACGAGATGTGGATAAAATTGGAAGACATGTTCCAGGCCAAGACAGCTCAGAATAAAGCCCTGTTAATGAGGCGTTTGGTGAACCTGAAGCTACGGAGTGGAACTTCCATTGCGGAACACACCAACGAGTTCCAGAGCCTGGTGAATCAGCTGTTTGTAGTAGACATGCAGCTGGGAGATGAAGTTCAAGCTCTCTTACTACTCAGTTCTCTTCCTGATAGTTGGGAGACATTGGTGGTTACTCTCAGCAATTCCGCTCCAGGAGGTAAAGTTACCATGCCTATGGTAAGAGATTCCATGTCGAATGAGGAGTTCAGGAGAAAAGATGTTGGCTCAGAACAGACAGAAGCCTTCGTCACAAAGACTCGAGGAAGACATCAAGGAAGATACGGAGAGAGAGGCAGAAGCACAACCAGGGGTAGATCCTCAGATGGAAGGAAGTCTACCTATAAGTGCTACCATTGTGGCATTGTAGGCCATCTAAAGAAGAATTTCCGAAAACTGCAACGAGAGCAGGGACAAGGTAATCACCAGCCGAAGAATGATGAAGGAGAGACACTGGTCGTTGTCCAAGCAGATGTAGCAATATGCTCCATGCAGGAAGAGACATGTCTTCACAATGCAACCCAAGATGTTGAGTGGGTGGTAGATACTGCAGCATCCTACCACGTCACTCCTCACAGAGATTTCTTCACAACCTACAAAGCGGGAGACTTTGGATCAGTGAAGATGGGAATATCGGTTCCTCTAGGATAGTAGGAATGAGTGATATTCAGTTGCGGACAAATGTCGGGTGTATATTGACCTTGAAGGATGTCCTGCATGTTCCAGAACTTCGACTGAATGTACTCTCGGGGATAGCTCTTGACAAACATGGCTATGACAATCACTTCAGAAATGGCACATGGAGAATGACAAAATGTGTCATGGTTGTCGCCCAATGACATGCTTGCTGCACACTATACAAGACTCATGTGAAGATTTGTGCAGACAGCCTCAATGTAGCTGAAAAATAGGCTTCTCAAAATTTGTGGAACCGGAGACTCGGACACATGAGTAGGAGAGGGTTGTCTACCCTGAACAAGAAGGAGCTTACCAAGGATGCTACACGAGGTCATTGCAACTACTACTCGATTGGTAAGCAACGCAGAGTCTCATTTGATTTCTCTGAAGAGAGAAGATCAGAGTTGCTCAGTCTGGTGCACTCTGATGTTTGTGGTTGACCGGCGTAAACACACACGTATAACGCAAGCGCACGTATCGTTCAAGTAGTATAAAAATATCGATCCCACGATGACTTAATATCTAATCTATTAATTTTATGAGGTCAAATGATTACTAGTATCTAACAGGTTGTTTGATTGATATGAAATTGTGACGATTCTAAATTCAAAAGCAAGTAAATAAAATTGTCGAAAATAGGTTTTAAGAAAATTCAATATTAAAAACTATCTAGTGTTGTGATTTCTTCCAATATCATTTTAAAGATGAAGTGGTTATCTTAAAGTTGGGTAATATATTGATTTATTAACCTGGAACACTAAATTATGTGTAAACCTCTGTCGATGGTCAGACACAAATACCCAGTTTAACCCAATTGAACCATATGTCTATGTCAACCAAATTATCTGGATTCATTAAGTTTAAGTTCCAATTATGGCTACCCCCGCCCGACAGGTATATTCCTATCCTGTAAGGAAATCTATTAAATGGTTATCTATCCTCAAGGAAGATCGTGGGCTATTGAATCTAAGGCTGAAACCTAAAATCCATATGTCTAGTTCATTTTAGATTTACCGAATCAATTTTATTAATGGCCAGTTAATGAAAAAGCATTAAGATTAAGACTCAATAAATAAATCTTTATATTACCCAAGCTATAATCTAACCCCTTATAAAACGGTGATATTAAAAGTCATCACAACCCCAGATAACTAATTTAGTTACAATACATAACTAGGGCTAGTAAAAACTTGAAAATAAAATACATAAAGTAAAAATACGGTAAAGTAAATACTGAAAAGTAAATTACAATAAAATAAAATGTTAAGGTAAAAGGAATTACTTTTACTACTACTAATTTAGATATCTCCCATAAAATAATATATAAACTTGTGATTCTTTTTCCAACCAACCATAAAGGCGGTAACCTGATTAGGTCAAATTAAGTCCAACCAGCCATAAAGGCGGAACCAAAATTAAATTACCAACCGACCAATCTGGCGGTATCCTTTATTTCAGGTTTAAACCATATTAAAATGAATTATCAACCGACCAATCTGGCGGTATCCTTTTTAAGTCAATATTTTAAATAGTGAATATATTATTTTTAAGGGAGATTAATCTGAATAGTAACAGTAAAAGAATTACCTTTCACCCTAGCTGGGGAAGTTACCTCCTCATGGTAAATAGTAAAAACTGTAAAAAGTAAAAAGTAAAAATTAAATTACTATTATTATAAAACGTAATTAAAATTAATTACAAAACTAAAAAACTAAAAAACTAAAAATTAAAAGAAAGTAGAGAGAGAAACTCTCTCTTTAGATAGAATATAAGAGAGAGAGTGGTGCAATGAATTTTGAAATCTCGAGCTCAATTTATAGGCCTCGGTAGGCTTCCAGCGTCGCGACGCCAAGGCCTCTGGCGTCGCTACGCCAGTTTTTGTCGACGTGGCACGCTCTGGTTCGCCGGTTTGAAGATTCTGGATAAGCTGATAAGGTGACACATGGCGAGGTAGTTGGGCTTCAATTATTGTGACACGTGGCGGCTTCTGATTGGTCGATGAGATTCTTATCCGCCACATGTCAGATAAGGATTAGATACTCAATTATTGATGCTGATGTGGCGCTGACGTGGCGACACGTGGGAAAGAGACTGTCGGCACCGTAGGATTGCGACACGTGGCACTTCCTGATTGGTTGATGATGACGTGGCGGTGAGGTGGCAGTTTGACTTGGTCAACCTGGTGATGTGGCTGATGACGTGGCAATGACGTGGAGTGACACGTGGCGATGATGACTGTCGGCACCGTAGGATGCTGACACGTGGCACGGCGCATGTTAGCAGATCGGCTGTGATGGTGACACGTGGCACGGCGTATTTTAGCAAAGTCAAAGTTTTCTCAGATTCTGATTTGTGGACCCGGCGCACGTTAGCACTGTTCGGCGCATGTTAGACGTCGCGACGCTGAAGGTCTTGGCGCGCGACGCGGATAATTTATTGAAATGTCCTTTTTGTCCAATTTTCACTGTTTTGACCCAAATCACCTCCAGAATGTCCTGAAACTTTATTTATCTACAAAATAACACAAAACATATCAAAATATTCACAAAACTCAAGAAACTATACAAAATATTAGGTTAAATGAGTGGGAAATAGTGATAAATTTACCACTCATCAGTGGTCCCTTGGAGGTTGATTTATTGGGCGGTAACAAGTATTTTCTGACTTTCATTGATGATGCTTCTCGAAAAATCTGGGTGTATTTCCTCAAGACGAAGAATCAGGTCCTAGATCAGTTCAAGTTGTTCCACGCCATGGTAGAGCATGAAACATGGAAGAAGCTGAAGTGCCTTCGCACAGACGATGAAGGCAAGTACAGTTCTAGAGAGTTCGAAGCCTACTGCAGGAGACATGAGATTCGACATGATGGAACTGTTACACACACACCACAACATAATGGTGTCGCTGCGAGAATGAACTGCACCATTATGGAGAAAGTCAGAGGAATGATCAGTATGGCTAAGCTGTCAAAGCCATTTTGGGGAGAAGCTGTTCGTGCTGCATGTTACCTGATCAACAGATCACCATCTTTACCGTTGAACATGGAGATTCCGGAGAAAGTGTGGTATGGTAAGAATCTCTCCTACACTCACCCTAGAGTATTCGGTTGTTTAGCCGTTGTACATGTACCCAATGAGCTCAGGGAGAAGCTCGATGCAAGGAAAACTCCATGTATATTCCTAGGCCATGGAGATGAAAAATTTGGATACAGACTATGAGATCTGAAGGTGAAGATGGTCATCAGAAGCCATGAAGTAGAGTTTCTTGAAGACCGAACAATTGAAGACATTGAAATGCCCATGATGTCTTCCAATTCCAGTGCCAACAGAAATCCAGACCCAGCACCAGCACAATTGGCCACAGATAGAGTGCACGAGGAAATTCCAGAAGCAGAACCAGAGGAGGCAAATAAGGATGTTGAACAGGGGGAGACACAATCTGTTCCATCAGAGATTACAGAAGAGAGTGTTGAGTAGGGGGAGCCACAACCCACTCCACTAGAAGCTACAAGATCATTCACAGAGATAGATGATGATAGACCTCCTGAAGCTAATGGACCTCAGACAAGAAGATCTGAGCGAGACAGGATTCCATCAACCAGATATTCGAGATCCGAATATATTCTGCTTACTGATGAGGGGGAGCTAGAGAGTTTTCCACAAGGCAAGAAGGCACTGAGGAACAAATGGGTGAAGAAATATGGCAGCAAAACTGTGCAGAGACACAACAGAAGATTACTGTGCAGAGACACGGTGGATTGTACTATATAGAGACATAGCAGAAGAATACTGTACAGAGATGCAGTGAAGTGTGGTGTGCAGAGACACAGCTGACATGTAAACAAAGGAGTTGTGATCGGGACACGCTAGGACTGTGTAGAGACATAGCCATGATAGCTGTCAGATGAAGATCGTTTCAGATGCAGCTGGAGTGGGAGAATTGTAGAGTCCAACTGCATAAGTAAGCTGGCATGCATGTCCCATGCATGAGGTGAAATTGTCATGAAATTTCCAGGTGATCCAGCTGCAAGCCACTACCATAGGAAGCTCCCTGGAAGCTGCCAAGCATAAAGAAAACAGCCATGCATGCACTTTCGGTGGATTTGAAGTTTGAAGAAACAAACATGATACTTTAGGTGGATCCACAAATTTAGGAGCAAATTCAGGGAGTAATCACTGTTCATTCGTTGAATTTTTGGGCTGGAAGTTGGCTATAAATACTGAGCCTTGTTTTAGGTTCAAGGCACCCCAAATGAGTTGTAAGCTCCAGGCAGAGAGCTTAGAGAGTGTTAGTGAGGTTTTTCATTTTTGTGTATAATTTCTTTTTGTAAACTTTGTAAATCTATTCTTGGTAGTAATAGATCAATTTGGTTTTTCCTAAAAAACACTCTAAAGTGATCAGAGAATCATAACACATACTTTATAGTATCTAAATTCATGAACCCATATATGAAGTGCTCTACTACTATTTTAATTCTCTTGGCTTGCACTTGCAATTATCTTGCAGGATGAAATTCATGAAAGGGATCGCTATTATTAATTACTTCACATGTGATTTTTTTTTGAAACGTTGGAAATCTTATTGTCAAATTATCGGATCTGGACTTAAATGGAATAGATAAAACCCCAAATTGTCCTACGCTCTTATAAGAAACGTATTAGGTCTCAAATATATATTTAAGTAAATAATTGATAGAAGTAATTTCCCGATACCATCAAAGTGGTCCCGATCAGAGAAATTAAATTAAAATCTTTAACACCAATAAAGTGATACCTATCAAAGAAGTTGAATAATTGATACCAGCGTAGTGGTTCCAGTTGAATATCTGATATCGGCGTAGTGGTCCCAGTCGGCAAGAAGGGCGACGAAAGGAAGAGCGATCACTAGGTTAGAGCGAAAAGAACCCATGACGACCGAAGCATCGATTAGAACAAGAACACGTAATGCAATTGATCCCACGACTACAGCAGTTAAACAGTTTTCCCTCCACGATCAAGCAGTTGAGACGCACATCTCAACGGTTGAAGACACGATTCAGCAGCTGCAGAGAGATACTGGAACTGCCCAAGCAGTTTACAAGCTTCACTATAAAAGCTCACTCATACAAAGAGAAGAGCCCCCGATCAAATGAAGACTCAAACAAGCATATTTTTTTATTTCTTAGTTTTATAACTTTTAGGACTGTAATTTGTGTGCTTGCGTCCCTTGAAGGCTTATTAACTTAATCAAACACTCATTGCTGAGACTTTATCTCAGGAGGTTTGAACCTTACACGTTTCTCTATCTTCTTCGCGCATAAAAATCGCGCAAACAGTTTTTTGGCGACCACAGTGGGAGAATTGGTGTAAGAAGTGGAGATGCCTCCGAAAAGAAACACTCAAACTGGCTCAAGTACATGGGAAGAAGGACTGTAGAAAACCAACCAGCCCCACGTTCTGGCCGTAGTGGGTCATTTCGAGGGTCTGACAGATGCTAGTCGATACGAACCTATGCGAGAATTCAGCCCTAATACGATTCGTGCATTGTTCGGTGAATTCACACAGGATGTTGTCGAACAGGTTAGGCTGCAAAATGCTCATATCATAGATAAATTTGTCTCGACTAGCAATTCAGATTATGAAAACATGGCCAAACACTTAAGCTCATTAAACGAATTGATGGCCAAATATGTAAACGGGGGAACAGCCCTGCCGTGGACTATACCTTCCCATGCACCGAGCAGTAAGGAGGCTGGTCCGAGCAATGTTCCCCCACAAGGAATCACAATCCCTACGACTTCCAGGGGAGGAACAAGTCTTGGGGACAATGGCCTATATTTAGGGCCAAATCTACACCAAGGGCCAAATATGGCACAACACGAAGTGGTGTTGCCCCAAGGCGTCCAGGTTTCTCAGGGACAGAATTATGATTATGTCCCACTTGTGAGAGGACCACAACCGCCGCCCATAGCAATGCCATTTAATGGCAATGACATGTTAAGGGAACAAATGACCGAGATCCTCCAAAATCAATTCGGTCTGGGAGTACGGCCAATTCGGCCAAGGTATCGGAAGCCATATCCCGATTGGATCGATGTGGCGTATCCGTGGCCTAGAAATTACAAAATACTAGATTTTTCTCTGTTTACGGGGTCTGAGGAAGTTTCTACCATGGAATACATAGGGCGATTTACCCTTCAGTGTGGAGAGGTCACTAACTTCCATAAATTGAGTTTATTCCACGGCTCACTGTCAAGAGTAGCTTTCTCATGGTATGTCAGTCTGCCGGCCAACTCAGTAGAAAATTGGCAACAAATGGAACATTTGTTCCATGCCCAATTCTATAAAGCCGAATCCGAAGTGGCTTTGGCCGATCTGGCAAACCTGAGACATTTACCAGGAGAGTGGGCCAAGACATTCTTACAGAGGTTTAAAGTGGCTCGAGGCCGATGCTACGTGCCTTTGCCAGAAAAAGAATTTGTGAGAATCGCCCAAAGTTGTCTCAATTTCGATCTGAAAAAGAAATTTCAAGATCGTGAATTTTGGGACCTCCCCCAACTCATCACTAGTGTGGTGCGTTATGAACGATTACAAAGGGAAGAAGAGCAAATGAAAAATTATAGCAAATGCACGTATTACAGGAACATTGATTATGAAGTAGGCGAAATGAACATCGAATCGGCCGACTTGTGTTTGGCCTAATTGGTTAAAGGAAAGCCGTACGTTTGTAAAACGTGGGCCGAACCCCTAGCCAAAGAAAAGAACAACAAAAAGAGTAGAGATTTCTCTTTTGATATCACAAAAGTCGATGCCATATTCAATCAGTTATATAAGGACAAGCAGATTAGCTTGAGTGATCGCCACACGTTGCCAAGCGCCGAGCAAATCGGCGGGAAAAAATATTGTAAGTGGCATAACGCATGGTCCCATTCAACTAATAATTGTATCGTTTTTCGGAATATTTTGCAAGATGTCATAGAATCTGGACGAATAACGTTCGAAAAAAAGATGGCAGTGGACGACAACCCATTTCCGAAGCCAGTGGAATTAAACATGATCAACTATGATCTTACCAAGATGAGTCTGCCAAAGGTCAAATTGGTTCTAGATGAAGAGCATGACCGTCATCGTCCAAGCGCCCTGGAAAGGATTAAAACACCCTAAGAACGGAAGGATCAGCAAAACCTTTGTGTACGGTGCAAGAACAATATAGGAATGATGAGAGGGTCAGAATATACCTGCGAAAGGCATGCAAAGAAAGAGCCAGTAACATGGCAGCCACGGACCTTCGCACCAAGGTTCTATGGCGAGAATTTGAACTTCGTCCAAAATGTGAGGACGTTTAGGCCAAAGATTCATCGGCCCAATGTGTGGCATTCGTACGACAGGCCGTATCCGGGACAACATCCAGGAAAAAATTACCCTTCTGTAGACGAAATGACAATGACATAACTGAGGCGACACCAACAAAATTATGGCCGTATGATGCGCCAACAATGTGAAATGAAGGTCGTCGCAGACTGTAATGCTTGGGCATGAAAGAAACCAGATGAAAATAGTAAAGAGAATGAAGACCGATGATGGACAAAGACGAACTGCGAAGAGCGTACCAAGTTTGATAGACAAAAGCGAGACGGGACAGACAATGAAGAGCCTCATATCGTCATTCAGTTCGGTAATATGCCACCGGTTGTGACTAATCATTACCTATTATCCGAAAAATTCAAAGGGGACAACAATGGATGATCCGGAAATAACGAAGATGTTTACGATGATGATGAAACCGAATTTGCGGCACTCTCAATAACAGATAGAGAGGCATCAGACGAGGAAACGACATACATAGAAGAAGAAATAGACATCAGGACCAAGACACGAAGAAGGGGAATATCACAAAATCGGCTTCTCAAAGAATTGTATGATGCCGGCAACCCTGCGGTCGGAACGTTAGGAGAGGACTTGGGGCGATCTCCATACCTTGTCCTGTATGGAACGCTCAAAATAAAACGGACCGTTACCAGGGTGGAAAAGTGAAGAATGACTGTCAATAATGTATCTCACAATACACCAATCACGTTACCACCTTCGGGATGGGACACTGGAGGAGAAATGCCTCAGACCAACAGCAAGAGTGAGCAGATAGGCCTATCAGGGAAAGTGATATTCCCGAAACCACCACCGCGGATGACCAAGCACTTGCGGCCGTTGTATGTAAAAGCAAAAGCCAATGAGATACCCATCACCAAAGTATTGATTGACAATGGAGCAGCCATCAATGCAATTCCGGTTAGGATGCTAGGGCATTTAGCAAAGTCAGAGGATGACCTCATCCCTACGGAAGTGGTGCTAACAAGTTTCAATGGAAGGGCGACAACGGCCAAATGGGTCGTCCCACTAGACTTGCAAGTGAGGAGTACTACAAAAATAGTAGTATTCTTTATTATAGACGGGCCAACAACATATAACATGCTCCTAGGACGAGATTGGATACACGACAACCGATGCGTTCCTTCATCTCTTCATCAGTGCTTAGTTTTCTGGAACCAGAAAGATGAAGTGGAAATAGTGCATGCCGACAATAAGCCTTTCGCTGCGGAGACAAATTCGGCCGAATATTTCATGTACGAAGGGAATTACGGGCCGACCAGAGTTCTGAATGAAGGGGAAAGCTCGACCATTGTGGCTTAAAATGACGAGCCATACCCCGCATGTCTGCTAAATGATTTGTTCACGCAAATAAGGCCAATCACAGTGGTCTTTGGGGAGTCGACGCACAACAGCTCAAATGAAGAGGAACAAACAGAATAAAGAACAAGCTGCACTCGCGGCTACCGTTGTCCAGGGTCCTATGTGTGGAAGATACTACACCTCCTGGTTGTGGATGGGTTACGCCCGTTGACAGCGGCTGACTGTGTTCCTCTGCGTGGATGGTGCCACACTCCTCGGCTTCACAGATTCTCTGGACTGAGGGATCGACCGGGTGACTAGCTAGTCGAGGGCGAAAATCCCCGGCTTCACAGATTCTCTGGACTGAGGGATCGGCCGGGTGACTAGCTAGTCGAGGGCAAGGAAAGAATGACCATCGGACCGGCCCTCGATTGGTGTGGTGGTCTTCCCTGAACGAGAAAAGAATAAATCAGGATGGAAAGCCAAAAAAATTCACCTCGATTTTCACTTCCAGTTCAATCAAGGTAAATTTTGGGGACAATTGTTGACAAAAAAAAAAATGTCACCCTGGAGCGAAATCACCCTAGAACGAAGGAGTAAAGGACGAATGCAAGAAGGGCGACGAAAGGAAGAGCGATCACTAGGTTTGAGCGAAAAGAACCCAGGACTACCGAAGCAACGATTAGAACGAGAACACGTAATGCAGTTGATCCCACGACTACAGCAGTTAAGCAGTTTTCCCTCCACGATCAAACAATTGAGACGCACAGCTCAACGTTTGAAGACACGATTCAGCAGCTGCAGGGAGATACTGGAACTGCCCAAGCGGTTTACAAGTTTCACTATAAAAGCTCACTCGTACAAAGAGAATAGTCCACGATCAAATGAAGACTCAAACGAACATATTTTTTTATTTCTTAGTTTTATAACTTTTAGGACTGTAATTTGTGTGCTTGCGCCCCTTGGAGGCTTATTCACTTAATCAAACACCTCTTGTTGAGACTTTGTCTCATGAGGTTTGAACCTGACATATATATATATTGATGGTGTTTTCAGGCACTATGTTATTTAAGCAGCACGACGGGGGTAAAAAAGGTAATTCACTTCTCAGTCAATATTATTAATGCCGACCCGACCACTAAAGAGTCAACAGTAAGAGGCCGGGAACTTTACGGTTAGTGACCGAGCACTTGGGTTCAGATGACCGGGCAATTATTAGATCGGTAGCAGCATTCTTAGTTCAAAATACCATTGTGACCGACCTCATGAAGACCGAGCACATGGCGAGGCGTGCTCAGGAAGATAAGGCATCATGTTTTTATGGATAAGATGACAAATTATCCTACTTTCATGGGGTAAACTAGTAAGTCAATGTCCTAGTATGATAAAGGAAGTAAATGTAGTTTTTGACTAGGAATCCTTATGGGAAATGGAATTGTTTCAACTAGGAAACCATTGTAAAAGAAGGAATCTGATTTCTGCACTATTATAAATAGGAAGGTAGAGTATGCTTAAGGGGGGAGAAGAAAAAGAGAATCAAAAATAAGGGATCTGAATCTTCAAGCTCTGACTTGTAGAAAACAAAAAGAGACCCGAAAAGAGTGTTTAAGTAATAAAAGTATCATCCTGTTTGTGTCCGTGGACGTAGGTCGGATCCAAATCCACCGAACCACGTTAAATCTCCTTGTTGATTGGTGTGTTTATCTGTTTTTTGCTAAGTTTGCCTTTGGTCCCCATAACCAAACAAATTCACTATTGAAGGAGGATTACCTCGGAGGTGATATTCCAATATTACCCTGAGACCAAAATTAGTCGTCAACAGTTGGCGCCGTCTGTGGGGAACCAACAAAAAACAGCCGCATAGTAAGACAATGGCGGAAGGTGGAAATCGCCAGTCATCAGGGAGTTCAACAGTAGAATGGATGGAGAAAATAGAGGAAAATATGAGGAAAGAAAGGGAGGAAAATCAAAACCTGTTGAAGTCCATGATGAACAGACTGGAGAGGATGGAAGAAACAAATAATGAGAAGTTTGAAGCCGGAGCCAGTCGGAGGAGAGGTGAAATAGCGGAATGAAAAATGGTTGCAGATAAGAGCGAAGACGATGAACCTAGAAGGAAGGGTCCCAATGGGATGAGGTACGTAGTGATAGAAAAAGATTTACAAACGGAGGATACGTGGGAAGAAGAAGAGGGGCGACAGTCGCCAGATTCTTCCTATGATAGCCCCCGCGACACCAGAAAGAGAGATAGGAAGGATGGTGAGACTGGACGGGAAATCTCAAGTCATGAGGAACGCCGTACCCGGGGCGACAGACGCGAAGAAGGCCGCAGGAGGCGGCACGGTAACACAGATGGCAATATAAAATCTTGGTTAAGAAAAGAAATGGCCAAGTGGGAAGTGAACCTCAAAACTGACACGGGAGATGCTCAGGACGGCGAGGTTAAATCTCCATTCACAGAAGATATAAAGGCGGTAAAATTCCCAAGACGATTCAACATGTCGTCCATGACGCCCTACAAAGGCCATACTGATCCAAAATCCCATATTGAGAGTTTTGTCCTATTAATGGAGGTCCAAGGAGTAGTAGGGGATGCCGTTTGCAAAGTTTTCCCCCTAACCTTGGGAGGATCTGTCATTCTGGGGTTCAGAAGTCTAGCCCCGGGGAGCATCGGAAGCTTCACGCAACTCAGGAAGTCATTTGTTCGGCACTTCAAAGGGGCATGCGTCCCAAAGAAAATAGTGGGAGAATTGAGACTGATGAAGCAGGGGGATGATGAGACCCTGAGGAATTTTATTGAAAGGTACCACAATTTGGTGCTCGAGGTCATCGGAAGCGCTAGAAACTCTCAAGGGAGGTCTGAAGGTTGGGAAATTGTGGACTCACCTGAGGATTCAAGACGTATCGGATTATACCACTGCCCTGGAGTTGGCCAGGAAGTTTATCTTAATAAAAGAGGAGAAAAAGATTGACCGGGGAGTAGACACCCGAAAGACTAAGATACTCAGGTCAGACAATCAGTGGGATTCGATCAGAAAATTGAGGAGACCAGTCCCGGAGCATAAGAAACTCAGACCGACACCTCTGAGTAGTCATGTTCAAAAGATAAAGTCATATGTCCAAATCAACCGTGTCGCGGGGAGGACAGTATACACCCCCCTGAACAAACCTATGGCCCAGATAGTTCGGGAAATCCAGGATAAAGGTCTGTTGGTCGAGCCTAATTTGAGGAGGTTCCCGATTGAGGAGGGAAATAGTAGGGCTTACTGTATCTACCATAACGTAAGGGGACATGCCACGAATGGGTGCAGAGACCTACGGGAGCAGGTGGAAGACTTGGTGAAAGAAGGCTATCTCAGTGTGTACATAGACCATTCGATTTTTGAGGTCGACCAAAGTTGATAGCGGAAGTCATCCGATCGGATGCGTGGAATGCTGAGATGAAGAGAGGATGTATTAAGAATAGCCTTGCTTGTAGTGACCCTTGTAAAGTTGCAAGAAAGGCAACGGATCCCAAAAATGTGAGTAAGACTTCTTCTGTCTTAGGCTGACATTTGATTATGCTTGTTTGTTATGGCCCACACAATGGTTTTGATATTTGTTTTACGGCTCGGGTCTGCTCTTGTACTTCTGAGACCGATGTTTCTTTCCGGCTCAGGTCTGCTCTTGTACCGCTGAGACCGATGTCTCTTTCCGGCTCGGGTCTGCTCTTGTACCGCCGAGATCGATGTTTCTTTCCGGCTCGGGTCTGCTCTTGTACCACCGAGACCGATGTTTCCTTCCGGCTCGGGTCTGCTCTTATACCGCTGAGGTCGATGTTTGTTTCAGCTCAGGGTCGGGTTACGTCCCACCGAGTCGGCTTCTTGGACTGGGGACGTAACATTCCCCCAGAGCCAAGTCTTTCTTTCAGCTCGGGGTCGGGTTACGTCCCACCGAGTCGTGCTTATTGGCCTGGGGACGAAACATTCCCCCAGAACCAAATATCTCTCTTGGCTCGGGGTCCTCAGGGACATACTCGATGCATATGATCCGTGAGAAGCATAGCACGGGGAGGGATGATACCCCCGTGGCGATTGCTTACTCCAGTGTTACCGAACATAAGGAGGAATATGCCCTTAATGTGTCGAACACTCTTTGATCCTCACTTACCCGATGTAATGGATCCGTGGGAAAGCATAGCACGGGGAGTGATGAGGCCCCCGTGACGATTGCTAGCTCCAGTGATACCAGACCTAATGAGGAAAGTGCCCTTAGTATCCCGGACGCTCTTTGATCCATTCATCATTTGGATCCGAGAGAGGCGCAGCACGGGGATGCGTTGTGCCTCTGTAGCGTGTGCCTGCTCCAGCGTGGTAAGGAGGAGCCCTCATACAATACACAGGCTCCACAGTGACCCGACGTGTAGAGGATGTACCCTCACCATTCAAACGCTCAACTGATCCAAATCCTGGTTCGCCGGGACACTGAATTGAAAGATTCAGAATTGTGTTTTGGAGGCCTCGGGCAGGACGCTGTTTTGAGGCATCCGTGCTGTTGTTTACATTTGTAAAAAGTTTTTGGGACAAGTGCCGAGTCACCCCCACCTTTTTGGTCTTATTTTTCAAAGTTTTGATTTTGTTTTTCGCTGGTCTGGCAAGGGGACGCCCGTGTCAGATTCGTTAGGGCTTCACAAGGTTGATTCAATTCCCTTCTGAGCAAGTCCCAAAGATTACCTGGCTCGGGGCTGGATTCGTTCCCCCGAGGCCACTTGGATTATTCGGCTCGGGGCTGGATTCGTTCCGCCGAGGCCACTTGTTTATTCGACTCGGGGCTGGATTCGTTCCGTCGAGGCCACCTGATTAATCGGCTCGGGGCTGGATTCGTTCCGCCGAGGCCACTTGATTAATCGGCTCGGGGTTGGATTCGTTCCGCCGAGGCCACCTGATTAATCGGCTCGGGGCTGGATTCGTTTCGCCGAGGCCACTTGATTAATCGGCTCGAAGCTGGATTCGTTCCGCCAAGGCCACTTAGTTATTCGACTGGGGGTCGGGTTACGTCCCACCGAGTCAGCCCTTTGGACTGGGGACGTAACATTCCCCCAGGTCCAAGTGTCTTTCTCAGCTCGGGGTCGGGGTACGTCCCACCGAGTCAGCCCTTTAGACTGGGGACGTAACATTCCCCCAGGTCCAAGTGTCTTTCTCAGCTCGGGGTCGGGGTACGTCCCACCGAGTCAGCCTTTCGGACTGAGGACGTAACATTCCCCCAGGTCCAAGTGCCTCTCTTCACTCGGGGTCGGGTTACGTCCCACCGAGTCTACCTCTTCGGACTGGGGACATAACATTCCCCCAGGTCCAAGTGTCTTTCTCAGCTCGGGGTCGGGGTACATCCCACCGAGTCAGCCCTTCGGACTGGGTACGTAACATTCCCCCAGGTCCAAGTGCCTCTCTTCATTCGGGGTCGGGTTGCGTCCCACCGAGTCAGTCCTTCGGACTGAGGACGTAACATTCCCCCAGGACCGAGAATCTCTCACAGCTCGAGACATGATCACATGCCACCGAGCACATCATCGTTAGCTCAGAGGCAAAATTTTCTCCTCACAATCAAGATTGGATCAGTCAGAGGTCAAGACCTCTAAATCTCTGGTACAGATATGACAGAGGAGGAGTCATTCCTAGTTTGGACAACAAGAGGAACTTCATCTCCTGATGGAACGACCCAAGTAAGCAATTTGCTTTGAGGTGGAGAATCGTTCTGAATAGGATCATCATCTCCAATAACCGAGGATATGAAGATAGAAACAGAAGACTTAATTGATGGCGAATGCAATTTCTCTGTGATTTCTGGAGCGACCACCAGCAAGGCGATCAGCACACCATCTTATATAGTTCCTGGCACCAACTTGCATACTCGTTGGAACCAAGAACTAGGGGACAGATGTTGATGGTGTTTTCAGGCACTATGTTATTTAAGCAGCACGACGGGGGTAAAAAAGGTAATTCACTTCTCAGTCAAGATTATTAATGCCGACCCGACCACTAAAGAGTCAACAGTAAGAGGCCAGGAACTTTACGGTTAGTGACCGAGCACTTGGGTTCAGATGACCGGGCAATTATTAGATCGGTAGCAGCATTCTTAGTTCAAAATACCATTGTGACCGACCTCATGAAGACCGAGCACATGGCGAGGCGTGCTCAGGAAGATAAGGCATCATGTTTTTATGGATAAGATGACAAGTTATCCTACTTTCATGGGGTAAACTAGTAAGTCAATGTCCTAGTATGATAAAGGAAGTAAATGTAGTTTTTGACTAGGTTTCCTTATGGGAAAGGGAAATTGTTTCAACTAGGAAACCATTGTAAAAGAAGGAATCTGATTTCTGCACTATTATAAATATGAGGGTAGAGTATGCTTAAGGGGGGAGAAGAAAAAGAGAATCAAAAATAAGGGATCTGAATCTTCAAGCTATGACTTGTAGAAAACAAAAAGAGACCCGAAAAGAGTGTTTAAGTAATAAAAATATCATCATGTTTGTGTCCGTGGACGTAGGTCGGATCCAAATCCACCGAACCACGTTAAATCTCTTTGTTGATTGGTGTGTTTATCTGTTTTTTGCTAAGTTTGCATTTGGTCCCCCATAACCAAACAAATTCACTATTGAAGGAGGATTACCTCGGATGTGATATTCCAATATTACCCTGAGACCAAAATCAGCCGTCAACATATATATATATATATATGTTTTTTACTCTAACATGCAATAGATTATTAGTGGAGTACTATGTAGGTGTGAATATGTTTATGGAATTTACAATTAATAATTCTAATAATGGTGATAGTTTAAGGTATCATTGTATTTTGTGTGAAAATCTTACATTTAACTCTTATCCGAAAGTTAGAGAGTATTTATTTACGAAGGGTTTTTGATAAGAGTTAAAATCGTAGAGATTTAGAAAAAAAACTTAATGTGAGTTGCTGAGATTTAGAGAAAAAAAATGGGACAAAATTGTTCCCGCCAAGAACCTGCAATCAAGTGCGGTTGAGTGTATAGTAACTAATAGTGATGTATGCAAAGGCAACACGCGCTGTAATTTATTTTAAGGTTTTGGATATTGAAACTTTAATAGCAGATATCAATTTAATTTGAGAGAACTCTCTCTCCGTTATTAAGAAATTGTGCTGACCGTTTGTTGACTTTCGAAAAGTACCAAAATGTCCTCGCATAATCATGACCTGATGTAGCTTATACATATTCGTGGGGAGATGGACTTTTGATGAGGACACTGCTAGTAATAAAGTCGAATCGGTGAAACCAAATGATTCTCACACACCCACACTTGATGACTTAATGTTTGGACCCATTATGATTTAACAGATCTTTGTTTATAGACAAAGTCTTTAAGTTAACCGAAGAAACAGTAAGTGTCTGGTTAAAATTATTTGTGATCCTTTAATAAAATGTTTAAAATTATTGGTTAAGTGGCACTCTCAAAATGACTCTAAGGCTCTTACTATGGCCGTAAAGAGAGGAAATAGAGTCATAAAAAATAGAAATGATATAATGGTGCCGCATTCGGGAAATTTCATGAAATTTGGTACAAATACAATTATGGGCATCTGTACATACAATTCAGGGCATCATACCTATGAAAGTGAGTATTGTCATCTTGGGGTGTGATAAACTAGAAAAACAATTAAAGGCACGACAATATCAAATTTATAACATGTTGCTATGTAGCTAATTCATATCAACATACAAATGAATTATATGTGATCGAAATTAGAAGAATGTCAGATTATAATATTTTATTCCCTTTCATGCCTGATATTTATGATGATTTATATTCTAGTTAGATGCTCATACGAAGTCATTACCAACTTCAAAATATCAAATTATTCTACACCAATTATTATAAAATCATTCGTAGACCTTTAAAATTGATTTGTAAGAAGAATGTGTATAAGAATTAATAAACAATCGATTAAGTATATTTTTATCGAATATGAAATCCTAACGGTTTCTTATTTGATATTATTCTTCAATGATGTCATCAACTTTATAAACCTGAAAGCTGAAACAAACTTCATTAAGTGATTATGTATTGTCAATAGATTTTGAGATAAGGGTACATTAGTCTTTTGGCCACTATTTGCATTTGGCGTTAAAGAAACTAGAGCATATAACCGTACCACATTGTCCTCATCAACCGAAAATTATATCATGTGTCGGGTGTATATGTCATATCTCTCACAGCAGACGGGCCCCACAACTATGTGGGGCCCGCCTGCTATAAGAGATGACATATACACACGGCACATATACCACCTCCCCATCAACCGTCTATTTCCCCCTGAATACGTATAGCTACGTCAGGTCATGATTATGCGGGGACATTTTGGTACTTCGAAAGTCAACAAACGGTCAGCACAATTTCTTACTAACGGAGAGAGAGTTCTCTCAAATTAAATTGAAATCTGCTATCAAAGTGTCAATACCCAAAACCTCAGGGGACGTATGAAAAATTATCCGTAAGATAAATTACAGCGCGTGTTGCCTTTGCATACATCACTATTAGTTACTATACACTTAACCGCACTTGATTGCAGGTTCTTGGCGGGAATAATTTTGTCCCATTTTCTTTTCTCTAAATCTCAGCAACTCACATTAGGGTTTTTATAAATCTCTGCGATTTTCTCACTTGAAACAGGTGACTGTCTTAACTCAATCTTCTTTTATTTTCAGTTTTGATCAATTGGCATCTTGATGTTTTGTCCACAGCCAGGTTAGTGGAGAATATCAAAAGAGCATTTACTGTTTTGTCAGTTCTACTTAATCTAATCGGAAAACGTCGTCGTCTCAATCTCGACTCCGCCTTATCGCCTTAGATCTCGTTCGTCCAACAGCGTCTCTGTGAGTTTTCATTTTAATTTTTTTTCCCTTTGGAGTTATCTAAGCTGTTGATCGTTGACTCTGTTCTTGATTTTGCTGATTGTGTTATTCGTTTAAATCTGTTCAGCCATTTGTAATAAAGTGTAATTCGTTTAATTACACTGCCATTTTGTTTTAATTCGCTTATTTTGGTAATGGGTATCATTTCTTAAATTCTTATTTGTCACTATAAATTATTATTTTTTATTCCTTTATTGGTCAGAAATTAAATTAATGGCTAGAGAGAAAGAGGAAAGCACACAAGTTAGTAGAAGAACAAGAAGGTCATCCGCATCCACTGCTAGTAATGAGGTCGAATCAGTGAAACCAAATGATTCTCACACACCCACACTTGATGACTTAGTGTTTGGACAAGAACCCATTAGCTTAGATGGTTTATTATCTTGTTTTCCCGGCAGGCGTGTTCAAGTTCTTCAGTTATTGAGGCTTTTGGGTACTATAAATTCTTCAATGCCTCCTTTATTTGTCTATGGAAGTGCTTCTACTGGAAAAACTAGCAATATTCTCCAAATATTCAGACATCTCAACCGCCCTTTTGTTTATACAAGCTGTCTTTCATGTTATAGTCCTCGGATCTTGTTTGAGTCTATCTTGAACCAGCTATTGCTTCATAAAAAGAATGCAGTTAATGGTTATTCGAGTGCAAAGAGATGTGAAAAGCCAGCTGATTTTGTTAATTTCCTTCGTGAAGCACTGACAAATGTCATAGACAGTCTCAAGGAGAATTCAGGGAAAATCAGCACAAGTAAGTTGAAGGGACAGGTTAATGGAAATATGATCTACTTGATTTTTGATAATTTTGAGCTTGTTGGAAAGTGGGATAAAAGTTCTAGTATATTACCTTTTCTCTTTGGTCTCTCTGATATTTTGAAGATGCCTGAGGTGGGTGTGATCTTTATCAGCAATACCTCACCTGATACGTATCACTCAAATACTGGTTATGTAGAGCCTATCCCTGTTTATTTTCCTGAATACACAGAAGATGATCTTCGTCAAATTTTCATGAAAAATCAAGCAAATCAAAAGCTTTATTCCTCCTTTCTTGAGTAAGTACATAAAATGTCATTTGTTCTCATTGTTTCCCCTTGATCTTATGCTTTATATATTCCAACCTCATTTATCTTTTTTCCTTTTCAAATAGTATTGTGCTGAGACCGTTCTGTAGAATTACCAAACGAGTGGATGAATTGTCTACTGCATTTTCACTGTTATATAAAAAATATTGTGAACCCTTAAGTGACTTGGGAGTTGTACCCAATGGAGAGATGAAGAGAAGATTGTTTAGTCATCTTCAGCCACATATTGCTCCGTCTTTGAATGAGATATTCAGGGTTGCATCTCAACCATCTATTGAATGTGAAGTCAATCAGGAGACCGTGCGGAAAGGAAGTGCAAGAAAATCAGTGGGTTCTGGAGATTTTTATGATATAGACTTCCATATGTCTACTTCTGCGAAGTATCTACTTATTTCAGCATTCATCGCTTCAAGAAACCCTGCCACTTTGGATGCAACACTTTTTGATACTACTGGGGGTTCTGATAGTCGCAAACGAAAAAGGAAGTGAGTGCATTGACAATCTGTTCTAAACTTGTATCATATTAACATTACTCTCAAGCGATGATACTTCTTATCCATGTATTAGGATGCACTAAAATTTTATTTCACCCTTGGTTATTTCCTCGTAACATTCTTGATTTAAGATTTAGTTTTCAAGAAGATACATATTTTTCTGTTCTTGATCTTTTTACCACATCCAATTTCGTTTGAATGAAAATTTTATCCAAAAAATACTTTTATGTTTATCAACTGTTTCTTATTCGTTGAAAGAAACATATTGAGTTATTGATCCAACCATCTAGTTTTGCAGTCACCTCACTAACAAATATAGAGTAGAGGTTAATAGTTACAGCCTCTTATTGTGCTTATTGGTTTATTGATCTTTTTTGGAATAGATTGTTGTGGCCTGCCAGTGTCTGACACTGCCAATGAACTGATATTGGTAATTTGGTACACATTGTATGCTCCCCAGAACCCACTGTGTGGGAAGTCTCTTGTGCTGGGCTTTTGTTGGAGTTACAGGATATAAGATGTGGCTTTTATTTGCTTTATGTAAATGAATGTTTTGGAGATAGTAAAAATGATTTATCTTGACAATACCATTGTTTAGTCACTCTGCTTGTGGCACTGTTAATACGATTCTACCCTGCTGGCTGTCATTAAATTTATCTTCTTGATCAATTACTTCCTGCATAGGGCCTCTGAAAAGTCATTGGAGAAAAAGGAAGCAGCAGAACAGGAGTCACTTATGAAAGGGCCTGGAACTTTCTCTTTAGAGAGGTTATTAGCCATATTCCAATGTATTACATCAGTAGAAGAAGATCCACTTGGTGAGGAGGCAGAAGGAAATGCCGGGTTAAGATTTGATGGAGGGAGTAATGCACTCATGTCTGATGTTCTCTTGCAATTAACCAGTCTCTGCAACAGTAATTTCATTGTCAAAGGTGGAAGCTGCCCTTTAGAGGGTTCAACTCGGTATCGCTCTACATTATCTGAAGACTTGGCTTTGAAGGTAAAAAATAAAAAATCTGACTAAAATGTTTTTGGTAATGTAATCTTTCTATGACTAGTCATTTATATATTGTGTCTAATGGTTATAGGTTGCAAGGAGCGTTACGTTCCCTTTATCCAAATACTTGTACAGAAGATAGCCATTGATGTGAAGAGCTACAATAATATGGTCTAGGTAAGGGAAATTCGACACTTTACAGACAAGTCATAATACCTGTAGTTTCAGATTTAAGAAGCCCTTTCATGATTCACGAACAATTCCCAATCACTGATATATATGAAGTAGAGGAATCAATTAATTTCCATCAAGTAGATTAGCTCAGCCTTTGAAAGGAACTGGGAAAAAGAATATCTTAAACCAAAATGCCAACTTCTGGACAATCAATGAATGTGTATCGATGCTTTAGTTGATTACTTGATTAGGGACATGATGGAACAAGCCTAGTTTCTTTTGTGGCAAAACCCAGATAGTGGTGGGAGCAATCTGTAAGTTTCTCACATGAATGGTTAGTCTTTGTTACTATTTGAATGAGTGCTTGTAGTAAATGTGAAATCAGAGATTGGCCAGCGGCAGGCAAGTGGTGTTTATAATTTAATTCTTAACTAATATGATATTTTTAATACATTTTTAATCTTATATGATTGATTTTTTTGAATTTTAAATATTCATTTCTCCTTTTCTATACATGTTTATATATTTTGAATTATGAATTTTCAAAATTAATAAATTCAATCTTACTCGACCTGTTTGAATTAATTATTGATACATATTCAAAATATGATATGAAGAAATAAAAGCATATATAATAAAACAATGGTTGCGTAGTTGATGTCTTTGGTGACCTAAATTAATTCAATATCTAATAGGGTTTAGACTTCACAGCAACATTTTAATGGAATATCTTTATTATTATTATGGGTTAAGTTATTTCAATTTAAGATTTTGACATAATTTTCAAGTCATTAAAAATCGCACTTAATGCATGAATTTTACACCATTAATTTCATGTATGAATTAATATAATAAAATATTATTTTGAAAAAACAAAACAAAATAATTATAGGTTTGTAACTTGGAAAAACAAAATAAAAATAACAATAATAAGTGCAGTGATCCACCCCAATATAAAGTGTTTCATGAAAGGTTCATGTGGATTGTAAGGGCGGATAAAAATAAAAAAAATCTTCTGTCTTTTAGCTGAATGTGAACTTTATATGGACTGTAAGGTGTGAATTAGAGTCTGACCGTATATATGTGTGTATATATAATGATTTTCTAATCCGGATGATAGTTTCTTCTGGATGCACGTAAAGTATTAATACTTTATTGTGTAATTATTTTTTTAAAAAACAAATTTACACGACAAAGTACTAGTATTTTGCGTGTATCCGGATGGAAACATTCGTCCAGACGTACATATTGGAAGCTGAATATATATAAGATTTAAGTCTCTTCCTTAAATATTACTCTCTCTACCCACCCAAACCCAAATTAATTGTATCCCCTAGGATGAATACATACCTCTTACTTCTAGTACATGAGTTAAGCCAACCCAAATTAATATATATATATATATCAATGTTCTAAAGCGCGCTAGGCGCTAGTCGGGCGGCGACCCAGCGCTTAGGCGGGGCCTAGGAAATTATTCGGAAATATAGAATTTTCATAATTAGGTTTAATATTTGGTGTGATTTTGACAAATTAATCACAGAGAAATGTTGTTTGAACAATGAGTAAGATTTATAAATGGTCAATTTGATGAAAAACTAACAAAAATTGAAGAATTTATAGTTTTTTTTTTTTTTTCTTTTTTTTTTTTTTTTTTAAATTAGGGTTTATGCATCAAATTGAGGATTTTTAAAATTGATGAGTTAGAGTTAGTTTTGTAAAATTAAGGTTAGGGTTATGATTAGAGAGTAAAATCCGACCAGAAAACATCTTCAATCGGCGGTTGATCGACGAATTTCACAGTCCAAATTTGCCAGAATGGGTAGAAAATGCCGCCCATTCCGGCGAGCGTATGGCCCAATGATTTGGGGTCAGGCGTGGCGGCCATAGGCCGCAAGTGCGTTTTATATATATATTGATTTACAAGTCCTAAACTTTAAAATAAATATCATTATCGATATGCTTGATTAAAAAAAGGGGGTAAAACATGATCATTTATAAGAGATTGATTATTATAGATCAATTATTTTCAAACAATCATATCTTCTTCATTCAAACTGTAAAACATACTATGTAAAATTCTACATATCCTTAGTATTCATACATATAACTTTCATTAGTGAACATCTCTCAAATTCGACCGCACAGGCAAAATCAATCTCAAAGTCACTATGTCTTTTAATTAAAATATCACTAAACTCAGTCTCACATTGGGCTCTATCACAATCGCATTAACTTCAATTACAGTCACATTGAGTTCATACACAATCACAATAAGCTTATGCACATACACAATCAGATTGAATTTAGTCATAAACATAGTCATATTAAACTTAGTCACATACACAGTCACAAATACATTTTAAGTAAGTCTCATTTTACCTAAGTTACATTGAGCTCAATTATAATCGCATTCACCTTCACCACAGACGTCGTCACATTGAGTTCAATCATAATCACACTCTACTTATGTCAAATTGGGCTCAGTCATAATCACAAAAAGATTACTTTACTACTCTTCAACTCAACTCAGAACTTGATTACTATGTCATTTAACTAAAATGTCATTGAGCTCAATCACAAACTCACAGTCATATTGACCTCACTCACAGTCATGTTGAGTTTAGTCACAGATATAGTCACAATGAGCTCAATCACAAGCATAGTCACCGATATAGTTATATTGAACCCAATCACAGACGCATTTTAATTAAGTCACATTTTACTTAAGTCATATTTTATTATAATGCTCAACCTCTTAAATTATTGTATCATGTCAACATGTTATTTTTCATATTTAGTTCATATTGCGTCACCAGTTCAGAGCGATCTCTCCTCCCACACAAGTTTTTTTTTTTTTTTTTTTTTTTTTTTTTTTTTTTTTTTTTTTTTTTTGTTTTTTTCAATTTGATGGTGACACAATTCAAAAATGTCATAACTTTAATGTTTTTTGTCAAATTGTGTCTCATACTCAACAAGAAGCACCTTAATTTAAATCCAATCCATTGTCTTTTTAATTTCTAACTATATTTGTCAGTCCACCAAAAACAGCCAACCTAATACCTGTTGCTTTAAATTTGTTTACTTCCAATAGTAAATCCAAGCCAATCAAATTGTTGAATGATTGGAAAAGAGCTATGACTTTGGTGTCAAAAATAGGCAACACCAACTTAATTGATTGCAAATTTTGGTTGATAGAGAAAAAAATTGGGAATATCCTAAAAAGGCTACTGATTTATTGTATGATGCGTATAATCTACTATATTTTAAGTATGAATGATAGAAAATTCTTAATCCTAATTGGATACGAGATTTCAGATGATTTTTTAATATGAGTCTCAAATTTCTACTTTAAAAAATTATAAATATCGAGAATTGAGAAGATTTTCGCCGCAATTAAAAATTGATATAGGGTTTGGGACGATTTTTCGTCTCGAATTCATAATCTAGACGAGAATAAAATTGACAAATCTCAGTCCATCCTCATGGTTTGCCATCTCTATTTTAAGGTAGTTATTCTGTGGTCAGGGACAAATTCACGTGCCCCGACTGAATTTTAGAAAATTTCAAAACGTGATTTTATAACTGATTTTAATTTCTTTCAATCTTATAAAATTATCCTAACTAATTTTTAAGACTATGCTAATGATCCAATTAATTTTAAAAAATTTCAACCCGTCTCTTATATAAAAGTATAATTATTTGAAATTATTTACTTTTGATTTCATATAAATCGATCACCTACATTAAATAATAAGACAATATAAGAGAATGCGTTTTTTTTTCCATTTTTTAATCTTCTCTAAAAAAAAAACTAATATAAATATATTTTAGATTTAAATCTTTTAAGCTATCCATCTTAAAAAATTTACAACAAACAAAAGAAAACTCTAAATTTATCTCATAGTCTCACTGACACCGATTTATCACTTTTATCATTACTTCTCTATCACTCAACGTCTAAAATCCAAAATATGAATGAAAAATAAAATTATTATACATCGTTTTCATTATATGAAATCTTATTGAGTAATAAAATATTATAAAATAAATATTATAATTATTGTGTTATATATTATAATATGAATTTTTAATAATAATTGTAATAAATTTTAAACGTGACTCAACTGAATAAAATTTAGGAAAAACCCACCTTAAGGCCCATCTACTCTCAATGTTTTTTACATTACACCCATGTACTAAATTTTCTGCACATTGCACCCCTTGTACTCTCAATGTTTTTTACATTGCACCACTGTACTAAATTTTCTAAACATTGCACCAATGCACTCTCAAAAAATTGACATTTCACCCTTATTTTAACGGCAAGTTAACAGAGTTGATAAATATTCTGACATCACCCACCCTTATTTCGGATTGGACATAGCAAATTTTTTTACTTTGAAATTATGCTAGGGCGCATAACTATATGTTAGGGCGCATAAATATTATGCTCATTCTGATACATTCAAAAATCCAACTAATTTATTGCAAAAATTAGATCAAAACTACGATCTTGGAGTGTTATTAATGAACAAAAAAAAACAAACAAAGATGTTTCACGGTTATCAGACATCATTCCTAAAGAACGACAATGAGTATTACATGTCATGCGTGCACATTTATAACAAACACCCATTTTTTTAGCTCTTCTCTTTTTAGCATAGGTGCTTCTTCCTAAATCAGGCAGATATGACACAAATAAGGGTGAGCGATGTCATAATATTTCTCAACTCTGTTAACTTGCCGTTAAAATAAGGGTGAAATGTCAATTTTTTGAGAGTGCATGGGTGCAATGTGTAGAAAATTTAGTACATGGGTGCAATGTAAAAAACATTGAGAGTACATGGGTGCAATGTGTAAAAAATTTAGTATAGGGGTGCAATGTAAAAAACATTGAGAGTACATGAGCCTCAATGAGAGTTTTTCCTAAAATTTATGGATACGTCACTGTTTTTGGTTATATGCAAGTGAATTGAAATGTTTAACTTAATTACATTTATCGGTATCTAAATATCTAAAATGCGTCATAATAATAGAGCTTATTCCAACCTTAATAACAAAATATTAGTTAATGTAATATTAAAAAATAATTTATCAAATCATCTGCATGGAATCGTCAGTATTAATTTCTCTACTTTCATGAGTGATTAGTCCGTTTTTGTCACCAAGCTATAAAATCATCAAGACATCAATCAATTATAATCCCCATTTTTTCTCGCAAAATATTTTTTTTTTTTGGAATCGTTGAAAATTTCGTCTTTAAATAACATTTTCTGAGCTTAAACGGAATAAGTAAAATATCTGACTGTCTCACACTCTTATAAGAAACACACTCATTAAATTCGAATCCAAAACCTGAAAGTCAGATTCTGAACCTTAAACCACCAATTCTCACCAAATATTAGTTTCAACTGTTTAATTAGCCTAATTAAAGTGAGTGGTTGAAATGATAAACTTAAATAATAAATTAAGATAAAACCTATAAAACGAATTCTCATACAATTTAATACCTCCAAATTGTTGATCCTATAAACAATATAATAAAATGGTGAGTTTAATGCATTCACCAAACAAGTGTTGGTCCCCTTCTTACATTTACGTGCTTTTTTATCTCAACATCTATTAATGTAGTCTTGCAATTAGCACCAGCACATGATGAAAGAGTCCACGATTCCTATCTTTGCTGATTTTACTATATATTGAAATTTAAAAACAATGTAATTTCAATTTTCATATCAAATTTGGAATGTATCTGTAATTTTCAATTTTCATACTAAGAATAATATATGACAATGAAATGTAAATATCTTATTTTAATGGCCATGTTTAGGGATGGTAGAAAATCTCAAATTTTAATTAAAATTTAGCATCTTGTATTTTCGATATGAGATTTAAGATGATTTTTAATTTCAAATTCTTAATCAAGACAGGATCGAAATTGGCAAATGTTAACTTATTATGACTAATTGCGATCTCTTAGTCGTGTTGCCACTAAAGTTTGTGCCTTAGTGATGGGTTTGTGCAGACAATAACGTGGAGGACAACAGTGAGTCAACATGGACTCTACATAAATATCATCTTCAATCAATCATGAATCAAAATAAACAGCCGTATTATTTTTAAAATTATTTAAAAAAAAAAACTATAAATCAAGGATTTTCGAGTCCTAATGAAGCACTACAAGAATTTGACCATTTAGCGTCGAATTATTTCGACGCCATAAGTGACGGTTTCGACGCAAAAGACATTTAGCGTCGAAAAAATTTGACGCAAACAATGGACGATAAAATGTCGACGACAATCACTTTTAGCGTCGAAATAATTAAATGCGACGCTAAAAAACAGTATTCTGCGTCCAATTTGTTTCGACGCTAAAGTAAATTGTCCGACGCTATATTTTATATTTGGCGACGAAATAATTCGACGCAAAAATCCAAACTTTTAGCGTCGAAAAGTGTCGACGCTAAAGTATATTAAAAAAGTATTATATGTAAGCTTACAACGACCATTTTTGTTACTATTAGCGTCGAAATATTCGACTCTAAAACTGACTTTTAGCGTCGAAATATGTCGACGCTAACGTATATTAAAAAATATTATATGTACGCTTACAGCGGCCATTTTTGATACTATTAGCGTCGAAATATTCGACGCTAAAAGTAAAAAATTTATTTTTTTTTAAAAATTAGTAATTTACTTATTTTTTGGTCTAAAATATTTAATTTAGTTGAAAAAAAAATGTAATTAATAACAAAATGACGAAATATTATATTGAAATTTGTTTTAGAAAAAAAAAATATATTAAAAATATTTTTGTTCAAAATGTTTATACAAAACCAAATATAAAATTAATTGCTACTGTGATGGGGGGACGCTCGAGCCCGATGCACCTTGACTCATTGAGGCCTCGAACATCTGACGGAAAGCCAGCAGTTGCTGTTCCAACTGCTCCATCTTCTTCTCGTGGTCCACCATCTTCTTCTCGTGGTCCACCGACCTGTTGTAGCTTCTCCTTAGTCTGCTGCAGCTCGTCTCGGGTGCTGGCTAGGTCGTCTTTGGTGGTGACTAACTCGTCTCGAAGAGAGACATTGTCTGAATTACCACTATTGCTTGCAGATGACGTTGGCTTCTTACGAGTGCCAAGGCCAACGTTGTAAGCTGTCTGATTCTTGAAAACCAATTGCGACAGCTGCTCATCTGGTATGGGGTCGGACCCTGTCTCCTGAGTTTGATGTTGGAGTTCCATCATTTCGTTCTGTTTCAAAAATAAGTTAATATTAGAATTTGAGAAAAAAAATTAACATATATAATATTAATTATTTTATTTTAAAAACTGAAACTTACATAGCAGCGTTCGGCTTCTTCATTTATCCATTTGTTCCTCTCATTGTAATGCGTCACACGGAAAAAATCTGGAAATGATTGCACCTCACATGTGCTACTCTGTTATAAACATAAAATAAATTCAATATTATTCCAGATTAGTAAAAACAATTAACTGTTAAATTTTACGTTAGGATATATTTACCTCAGAATGTTCGGCACGATGTTGGATAAATGGCTTCGAACCTCCACGGTGGTTAAAACGCAAGTGACTTCGATTTTCCGCATTTGCGTGACATTTATCCTGTATTTACCAACACTGTAAGTACCGAAAACAAAGACAATTATAAATTTCCGTTTATTTCAAAATTTACCTCGTGTTTTTTGCTAGTCCAAAGCTCACATAAGAATGTCCAATCTTGTTCCTCTATAAAATCAGGCTTGTGTTGTGGAGCATTTGAAGGTCCATGTTCGTCGAATATTGGTTTCAGGACTTTTTTTTCTATAATCTTTATAACTTTTCCCCATGTGGTAGTCAATATATTGTTGGACATTCACTTGGGTCAGATCGAAGTCGAACCATTCCTACATGAAAATTCGAGTAAAAATAAGTATAAAATAAAAATGTTAAATAACAAACAATATCGAAAACTTACAAGTAGCGAAGAGAATAGCTTGGTTCATTTTCGTCTCCCACGGTATCTTTCTCCAAGATACGTAGTTTTGGGGAGCTTCATATCGAGCTGTAGCTCCTATGGTTGTATTAAACGCTGAATTATGTTGTCCGACTTGAGTGTGTCCATCATCTGATATCTCTATCCGGATACGGCCGTGAGCCTTAACGTACTTAGCCAACCCCAGCCACGGGTGCGTCCTCGACCCTTCACTGTACTGGACTCACCTGTGCTAGCAGAGAAATCACCAGGGCCAGTTGCCATTGCTGATGTAGATGGAGTCGCGGTAGCCCGTTTGCGATTGCCCGCGGTGCCATCTGCAAAAACCCGTCGCATTAGCGTCATCAAATTCCAAAGTTCTTATACATATACATACATATCCATACAAGTCAATACAACTTAACAAAAGCGCTTATAACATCGAATGCTCACTTTCGTTTTCAAATTCATTCATTCATTTTTTCATTTCACATATGCATTCATTATCCATATAATCTACGAGTTCCATCATACACGTTCATACACGTACATACACACAGTCACACACACAATCATCATACAACCAACCACGAAGCACATTTAACAACCAATACATCACAAGGCACACAATCAAACAATACATACATATCACGACACACCAAACTCATCACAACGACTTCTCATGCACACGCATAACCATAACAAACATTCCAAAACACATACTATACTATATGAACTTTCGAATTCCAAAACACATACAAACATTCCAAATAAACATATCGACATAATCTGAATGACGACGAACAGCATGTTCTGCCCAGAACAGCTGCTGTTCTGGGCAGAACATGTTGTTCGTCGTCATTCATGATATGTCGATCATTCATCATTCATCATTCATCATTCATCATTCATCATTCATTAGCGTCATCATCATCATTCATCAACAATCATCATCAATGATTCCACTCTATGAACAATCATCATCATACAAATTCATCATCATACATCAACAACCATGATATGTCATCATGCAAATTCATCATCAACTTCAACAGTCATCATCATCAACAACCATAAATCTTATTGACAACCATCAACAATCATCATCAAATTAAAATCAAAAAGTGAGACTTTCCTTAAATTCGTTGCTTGCGATGTCTAGAAGCCGAGAATGCAGAAGAAGAGAGTTAATGTGAGAATTTTGCTCGTTTGAGCCGAGAAGAAGAGGTCTCTGGTTTTAGGGATTTAAATGACATTTAGCGTCGAATTAATTTCATTTTAGCGTCGAATACTTCGACGCCAAAAAGTAGGCGATTCATTAAAATTTAGGGTTATTTTTCCGGGAAATTTAATTTTATATTTAGCGTCGAAACACAATTTTCGACGCTAATTGTACATTTAGCGTCGAATTAATTTGATTTTAGTGTCGACTATTTCGACGCCAAAAAATAGGCGGTTTATTAAAAATTTAGGGTTATTTTTCCGGGAAATTTAATTTTATATTTAGCGTCGAAATAAAATTTTCGACGCTAATTGTACATTTAGCGTCGAATTAATTTGATTTTAGCGTCGACTATTTCGACGCCAAAAAATAGGCGGTTTATTAAAAATTTAGGGTTATTTTTCCGGGAAATTTAATTTTATATTTAGCGTCGAAATAATATTTTCGACGCTAAATGACAGACATTAGCGTCGACTGTTTTCGACGCTAAATGAAAGACATTTAGCGTCGACCATAAGTCGACGCTAAATGTTCACATATTAGCGTCGAATATTTTTTTCGACGCTAGATGTCTACCGTTAAAAATAATAAAAACAAATATATGATAGTTATACTATTAATAATTACGATAATATTTCAACCATATCTAAAGAGTAATTAAAATCAACAACCATACATTATATAATCCAGAAAATTATTCATCAATCACAAAATACAGTAACTTCATTAATCACCATTGTCATCGGTATTTGAGGATTCGTGAATGGAATCGAAGTCATCTTCAGTGTCAAAATGTTCTTCACTTGCTACTTCAGCGCTCACTTCAGCATGAGGAATTATCTCAACGTCTGTACTAGCTCGAGTTAATGTGATATTTTCAGGAACGGTGACAGTTGGTCCATAATATATTTGTGCAATATCTTCAAAGTTGCCGGAGACTTCTTCTGTTTCATCTGATATGTCAACTCTATCTTTCTCCTGCGTGTCCCAGATGGCCCTATGTTGTAACTTTTCTACCACCATCCATCCAGTTCCTAACTTGGGATCAGATATGTATATCACTGAACGTGCTTGGGTACAAAAAATGTATGGATCATTCTTGTACCAAAAACGTTGAACATTAATTGACGTTAGATGATTACGAACTTGAATTCTCCTCTTTCTGGCATTTGTGTCAAACCACTTACAGTCGAATAGCACAATATGTCGTCTGGGTCGGTATATCAACTCAATGACCGACTGCAATACGCCGTAGAAGTCAATTAGATCTGAGCCGTGTTCTCATTGGACTACAATTCTAGAATTTTGAGTCACATGAGTAACATCTCGCTGTTCGGTATGAAATCTAACTCCGTTGACAATGCATCCACTGTACTCATAAGCCTGCTTTTGAGGCCCATAAGCCAAAGAAACCAACGAGGATTGCGAGTCCAATTGACCATTTTGAACTTGGTTGTTAATCTGACAATGAGAGAAATATATGTGTTAATATAACAAACTGAAATGTTTAATGTTAGGATAAAAATAAATATAAAATATTCGAACTTACAGTTGTCTGAAACCATTTAGGAAATTCTTTTCGGTGTGTTCCATCAACATTGTGGTCACCACGACATTGTAACATTGTTAGATGTTGCCTACAATAAATTATCACGGTTAATGTATGGCAAAAATACAATAGTTATGCACCAGAAAAACTTACGTTATATACGGTTGCACTTCATCACAATTACTCAATATAAACCAATGTGCACGTTCAACTTCCTGAAGGGATAGTAATTTGACACCTACTGCTCCAAATGGTCTGCAATTTTGACGGAACACTGTGATATCTTGGTTATTACTTGCATCTCCATCATAGTTTCGTGGCCGACGATTAAAATGAGTTTCAATATTCAGCATGTACATCGAACAAAATATTATTGCTTTACTTATTATAACAGCTTCAGCTATTGACCCTTCAGGGCGTGCCTTGTTTTTCACATATTGTTTGTAATCTCCCAAAGCCCTGCAGATATGACAACAAGTTTGCATTAATACTAAATTCTATGCACATGAAAAAAGTTAAGAATTTTCTTATATAAAACTGTGTATATATATATATATATAGTACCTCTCAATGGGATACATCCATCTGTAATGGACAGGACCTCCCTTTCTAGCTTCAGAAGGTAAATGCACAGCCAAATGTACCATGACATCAGAAAAAGCAGGTGGTAAAATTCGCTCCAGCTTGCATAAGATTATCACGATTCCTCGCTCAAGGTCGTCAATAACAGATGTGTTTAATGTCCTATGACATAATTGTTTAAAGAAGCCACATAGATCAAGTACGACGTCGCATACATTCGGGGGGAGATAAGGTCGAATGCCAACAGGAAGGAGAATCTCGAGAAGCACATGACAATCGTGACTCTTTAATCCTGTTATTGTATCATCTCTGACCCAACGCCAAATGTTCGATGCATAATTATCAGGGAATTTAACCATTTTCAGCCAATTACAGAATGATTTTCTCTCCGATTGATTGAGCACATAACTAATAGGACGCTTAATAAGACCTCGAGAGGTGACTTGTAAATGCAATTCACTGCGAATTCTAAGATCTTGTAGGTCAAATCTAGCATTTACAGTGTCTTTTGTCTTACCCGGAATATTGAATAGTGTACCCACTAAACTCTCACAAATGTTTTTTTCTATATGCATTACATCCAAATTATGTCGCAAACTCAGAGTCCCCCAATATTCTAACTCAAAGAAAATACTCTTTCCTGTCCAATTCAACTCTTCAGGTAAGCGTTTTCGATTTTTATCTCTATTATTAGGATGTTTACCTGGTGTACTGTCTCTGAGTTGTTGATGTTGGCAAAGTATGTCGAATCCAGACAATGGAGTGGGCATACTCTGAGGTTCATTTTGACCGTTAAATAATTGACTCCTCCGCCAAGGATGACTCAACTCAAGAAATCTTCTGTGCCCTGTGTATCCGATTTTATTCCGTAATCGTTGCGAAGGTGTTTGACCCGCACAAACTGGACATGCCATGTATCCATTAGTGCTCCATCCAGATAATGAACCATAAGCTGGAAAATCATTAATGGTCCATAATAATGCGGCATGCATCTGAAAATACTGCTCTGAAGCTGCATCATAGGTATGCACACCCACATTCCATAATGTTTGTAACTCCTCGATCAATGGTCTCAAGTAAATATTTATATCTTTACCAGGTGAACGTGGATCAGGGATAAGCAATGACATAAACATGAACGGATCCTTCATACATTTTTATGGAGGTAAGTTATATGGAATGACAATAACGGGCCATATGCTATGAGAGTTGTACATATTCCCAAATGGGTTAAAACCATCAGAGGCAAGACCTAACCTGACATTACGAGGGTCCTTAGCGAAACGGGGGTACATGTAATCAAATTCCTTCCATTCGGTTCCATCAGCAGGATGTCTAAGTATGCCCTCCGCACCGATCCTCTTTTCATGATGCCACATCATATCAGTCGCTGTGTGTCGTGACATGAACAATATCTGCAGCCTGGGCGTTAAAGGGAAATATCGCAATATCTTTTGAGGCACTTTCTTCCCCATACCACAGACTTTGTACTGACTTTCACCACATATCGGACAATGTTCAAGTGATTCATACTCGGCACGAAATAATACACAATCAAACTTACAAGCATGAATGGATTCATACCCCATTCCCAGATCACGCAACATTTTCTTTGCCTCGTAGTACGAATTAGGCAATTCGCTTCCTGACATTACGGGGTCCTCAGCGAAACGAGGGTACATGTAATCAAATTTCTTCCATTCGGTTCCATCCGCAGGATGTCTAAGTATGCCCTCTGCACCGATCCTCTTTTCATGATGCCACATCATATCAGTCGCTGTGTGTCGTGACATGAACAATCTCTGCAGCCTGGGCGTTAAGGGAAATATCGCAATATCTTTTGAGACACTTTCTTCCCCATACCACAGACTTTGTACCGACTTTCACCACATATCGGATAATGTTCAAGTGATTCATACTCGGCACGAAATAATACACAATCAAACTTACAAGCATGAATGGATTCATACCCCATTCCCAGATCACGCAACATTTTCTTTGCCTCGTAGTACGAATTAGGCAATTCGCTTCCAACCGGTAACATTTGGGCCAGTAACTCTAACATCATATCGATACTTTTGTTGGTCATTCTGTTGATCACTTTAATGTGTAATAATTTCACAACGAAATTCAAGATCGACATTCCAGCACCTTCAAATGGAATTTTTTTTGCCTCATCAAGTAGTTCACTAAATAAATTTTGATCATTTCCACTTAACACTGGCATGTCACCACTAACACTATGACCAAGTTGTGGACCTTGTAAGTCATGCAAAATATCGGTGATCTCATCGTTTGCAGGTTGATTGTAACTACTGCTCCCTTCGCCGGAATAAAAAAACCTTGACTGAGAATTATACTGCTCACCGTGATAAATCCACGTACGGTAAGTTGGTGATATTCCTGGCATGTATAAATGATTATGAACTTCATCTAACCGCTTCCTTTTCCTATTCAAACAATTTGCACATAGACAACGAACACGACCTTCTGCATCAATGTGTTGCTTTGCGACTTCCATAAACTCAGACACTTCATTACGATATTCAACACTCAATCTATCCAGAGAGCTCATCCAATTTCTATCAATTTCAGCAGAATACCTAAATATAATAATATAATTATTAGATATCATTTTACAGTAATCAACATTACTAATTCATTAATACTTTATTTAAGCATATATATATATATATATATATATATATATATATATATATATATATATATATATATATGGTTGATAAATTAAATAGTTTACAAAAAAATTATATTTTATTAATTAATATACTTACTCTACATATATGAATCATAAATCACTAACAAACAACATATATAATCATAAAAATTGAAAATAATAAAGAAATATGAAAGAAGAATTACCTTATCGGAAATTAATTACAATTTTATTGAAAATTTTTAGGAGAGATGTGAGGCTGTAGAGGAGAAATTCTCAGATTTCAGAGGATGAAAATGAAGAGAATGAGAGAAAAAACAGAGGGGGAAAAGGTTGGTGGCAATCTACATTTTAATCTATCTTTCGCGTCGAATATTCAAATTCGACGCTAATTGTTGCCGTTTTTAGCGTTGAAACGGTTGTTTCGACGCTAAATATAAACAAATTAGCGTCGAATTTAATTTAGACGCTAAAGAATCAAGGATTTGTCGGTGGAAACTTCATAAGCCTTTAGAGACGCTATATATTCGACGCTAAAAGTAAATTTTTGGCGTCGACTCCGTTTTTTGACGCTAAAAGTGTAATATTTGGCGCCAAAAATTACTGCAATAATAGAATTATTCAGCGTCGAATAATACGCTAAAGTACTGATTTTAGCGTCGAAAAAAGTGTTCGACGCTAAAAAATTAAGGATTTGTCGATGGAAACTTCATAAACCTTTAGCGACGCTATATATTCGACGCTAAACGTAAATTTTTGGCATCGACTCCGTTTTTTGACGCTAAAAGTGTAATATTTGGCGCCAAAAATTACTGCAATAATAGAATTATTCAGCGTCGAATATTATTCGACGCTAAAGTACTGATTTTAGCGTCGAAAAAAGTGTTCGACGCTAAAAAATTAATATTCGGCGTCGAAGTTTTATTCCGTCGCTAAAAATATGACATATAGCGTCGAAAATGTTATTCGACGCTAAAATCAGTACTTTAGCGTCGAATACTGTTTCGACGCTAAATATTTGGATGCTAAAAGCCATAATTCTTGTAGTGAAGCATTAGTGCACAGATGTCGATGCCAATAAATTTAATTCCTCGTTGGCTAAATATTGCTTTGAAGTGACGAAATATGTGTAAGATATCATGTTATATGTGTGAACCTTCTGAAACCTCCTTACATGTGTTAGTACCATTGCACTTAATGAATGATTTTGATGATGCAATGCTAGAGACTTCGATGCACATTCGTGAGCATTATAAAAAGATGTCAAAGTATATTGGATGTGAAGACTCAAGTGCCAAACGAAGATATCTAGCGTAGTCTTATAGTTTAGGACTCTCAATGTAAATGAGTTGGTAATTTAAGTATTCTAAGCTCATAAGACTTATGCACATTCATATAGACGCATTAAGGTCATGTGCAAAATATTTTTAAATCTTCAA